>CM040182.1:64066745-64184266 GCA_022606455.1 Callitettix versicolor | reverse complement strand
TTACAGGTCCAACCTACATTGAAAAAGTCTTTAAAAGTCTAACTGACATTGAAAAACGTCCTTAAAGTCTAACTGACATTGATAAACGTCTTTAAAAGTCTAAGTCACATTGAAAAACGTCTTTAAAAGTCTAACTGATATTGAAAAACGTCATTAAAAGTCTAACTGACATTGAAAAAGTCTTTAAAAATTAAACTGACATTAAAAAACGTCTTTAAAAGTATAGACTTTGAAAAATATTTTCGCAAGCAATGTTTATTTTTCGAAATTCCCAAATAAAAGTTCGACAGGGAAATTACGAATTAACCGTTTTTGTTAAACGTGCTCAGATTTGCTAAACGTAAAGTTTAGCGATGCAATTTTTCTCATTTATGAAAGAAAGTGCCCAAGAAATTGCCAAGAGAAAGCAGGAGATGCAGCAAAGAACAGCGTAACAAACCGAGCGACTAACTCGGCAAACGTTATGATCCAAATAATGTCAGTCTGCAGGAGCATAAACTGTAAATCCAGTAATGCGTTACGAACGATCTAGGTTGCAATATGCGTAGGTCTATTTAGACCATTGCTTCTTCGCAGGCTTTTAATAATAAAACTACTGTATTCAGGCATTCCGTATAATTAATTACTTGGAACTACCGGCATAATAAGATTTCATACACTAATTATTTGCTTATTTCCATTGGAAAACGAGCTATTAGAGTGGCCATCGTAGTAAGACACAACCACGGTCCATGAAATTATCGCCGATTATGATCTCTAGTTTGTTACCTAGATTTTTTTTTATAAGTAAGTGTGAGTGTAAAGTGTTAAAGTCGTAAGTGTAAGTGTTTTGTTAGACTCGGGTACCGCGAGGGACGTCTAAATGCTCTCAATAGGTGCAGCTAGAGAGTCTGCGCCCCTCTGCGGGGCTGCTACCCAGAAAAATCCGTTCAAACCGTTAAATATTTAAAAAAATCATACTTTCTTATCTTAAGTTTTTTTCTAAAATTTATTCTACTGTCGCAACGAGCGTTCAAATCTCCCGAACGTAGCGTTTAAAACATTCACTGTAATTTCAACTTTGAATAAACATTCAATTTTTGAACATGCAATTGAACTACATAAACATTCAGATTTTCATGGTGTTGATTACAATGGTGAAATCGGATTTTCAAGGCATAAGATAAGAAAATTATTAATGAAGATTTTTACTACTTTTAATAATATTTTTATGAATTTTAGAATGGCTGCAATTTTGAGTGGGTTGAACGGATTTTTGTTGATAACGAGCTTGTTGAAGCTGTTAACAAAATTATTTATTGTGTCAAGTTGGAATTAAGACCTCCCAGTCATCTAATCGAACTGAAACTTGGCACAAAAACACACGAGTGTGCGCGTACACACACACACACACACACACTTCATTGGTACGGCTGTTGAGTGCTTATGTGATGGTTAACCGCGCTCTTCGTATGCTGTACGTGCGGTGCTCCCCCCCCAACTACTTGCCTACTTTCAGTCTACAATCTTCCTACGCTCGTGCGTAAAAAAGAAAATTTCTGACAACCAACATTTTATTATTTACGCTAGTGAAATACATTTCCTTTAAGGACTTACCTTGTAGTGAACACTGGTTTAACAGTTTCGGGTTCACTCATAGTCAGTTGCCTCCAGAATCTTTTATCTATATTTTCCTCATTCAGAAAAACTTCTAATTGCATTCCGTGTAACTATGCATAAAGACCAATTTATTTATTTCTTACAATATCCGTCATGTTTATATTTCCTTTTTTTTAAGCCCTCAATGGAGCACATTTAGTCAATTTTGGTTCTTTTGGGCTTTCAACTTTGGTTCTTTTAGATTTTTGAGATTCTCCCAATACTTTTCAGTCTTATAGATCTCTGTACTCTAACTTCCTCCGAGTAAAAGGCAACTCTTTTTGTTCCTTCTTTATATTTTAATCTAGTGTTTTTATTCCTAAAGATTGGTTTTCCCTTCCTTCTTTCAGACGTTCCTCCGTTATCCCTAATTCTTTTAGGTCCTGTTCCACTTCCTTAAACCACTCATTCTTTACTTTCATCTTGAGTTGGTAATTTAGGAGTTTCTTCGTCAGTCTTTCTTCTGGTAGCCTTATTAGGTGTCCATAAAAAGCAGTCTCCTCTTTCTAATATTATCTAATAGATGTTCATTATCCTGATAGATGGCTGAACTTGGCAGTCTGTATGTTCCTTCTACCATGTGTTTTTTGTTGATAATGGTTCTCAATATTTTTCTTTCCACTTTTTGAAGCTCCTCTGTTCTGTTTCGGCTTCTTAGATTAAATAAAGTTAGGAAATAATATTTCCTTTTATTTCACTAATTTCTTTTATTAATAACTGACTAGTTTATCACTATGTTCAGTATAACGATCTGCCTTCCCTAGCTTCGTCAATTCTACTTTCGTTGACGCGTTTCGGAGAACCTCCATCTTCAAAAACTATATCTACACTCACTGAGTATAGATATAGATTAGATATAAATATAGATATAGAAAAACTGAGTATAGATATAGTTCTTGAATATGGAGGTTCTCCGAAACGCGTCAACGAAAATAGAATTGACAAAGCTAGGGAAGACAGATCATTATACTGAACACAGTGATAATAATCCTATCAGAAAAGAAGAATAATATAAAAATAATGACTAGTTTTATCTTGCTCATCTGATCTCTGCATTTATATTTTAAAAGTACTTTACTCTTCATTTTTTCTGTAGTTTTGAATAATTTGAGCATTAAACATTTGTTTCGCTGTTTGCTCACTTTCTACTGAGTGTATTTTATTTTCTACTTTATTTTCATTTATTATCGCTCTTTTACCCCAAATTATATTTTGTATTTAGAAGCTACTTGCTTATTTCTCACACTCTGATGTATTTTAGCAATCGAAATTTGTTATTTTAAGGGGAAAAAGCTATTATCACATCCCTAAATGTAAGTGTAAGTGTAAAGTGTTAAAGTCGTAAGTGTGTGTTAGACTCGGGTACCGCGAGGGACGTCTAAATCCTCTCAATAGGTGCAGTTAGTCTGCACCCCCTGCGGGGTTTATCAATCGAACATTCTCTATAATTCGCTGGATGATTTCCATTGCAATCGACGTATTTTGTTATTCATTGAACATTCGGCAACTTCTTGAGCACCAAAGCAAAATTTCGTTTGCATTGTGCTGTATGCCTAAATGCTTGGCAACGCTTACTTTCCATAAGGAAATTCTGCTTATGGTCTGGAGTCTGCCGATAATCTGTGCAATGTCCCAGATTGTGGATGTTAACCTATCCTTTGAGTAACATTAATTAGGCTGTTAAAATTCCAAAGTTACCTTGAAAGTTCAGAAACCGTGGTTTCTGGATAGTTTTTGTTAATTTATGAATTTTTATTTTTATTTACTTATAAAGACTCTATCTGGAGTCGTGTCGTTTAAAAGAATTTATACAAACAAATTGAATTCTGTTTTAATTATGAGTTTATTTAGGTTAACTTTAAAAGTTAACCTAAAACATGTTTCTTTTTAACATGTTACATGTTTCATGTAAAAACATGAAATTCTTCTTGACTTTAAGCCTCCTCGGCCTAGTTGATAGCGTACTAAGCTTTCACCCCGAGGACCCGGGTTCAATTCCCGGCCAGGGCTTGGCATATTCATACGCTATAAATCATCCCATCGTCTGCATTAGCCCAAGTGTGCACAATAGACGGACGTTAAAAAAAAATCTTGACTTAATAGTAATAATAATTCTAATTCTAAATTATAATTATAAATAATTCTAAGAAAAAGGAGAATTGATTTTTATGAGTACATCCTCCGAATGGACAAAGATAGACCTAAAAAAAAAAAAAAAAAAAAAAATATTTGACTACTTTCACAATAAAAGAGCCAAACCACTTTGGTTTAGAGAAACAGAGGAAGACATAACAGAACTACAAATCACTGACACTATGCTCATGGACAGAACAGCCAAAACAATAACCAAGGACAAGAAACAACGGTTCCAAGGCAAAGTCAAATCCAAGCGAACGATCCAAATCTCTGACGAAGAAAGAAAAGCAACATCACAACGAATAAAGCAATACTGAGCTACGAGGAAGGCACAGAACATTAAAAAGTGATTGATTTGGTGTACCCCCAAGTTGGGTGAAACAAATAAAGAGAGTAATAATAATAATAATAATAATTATTATTATTATTATTATATATACAAGTTGATCCGTTATTATTTGCTGTATATAATAAATATCAAATACTCCTTTTATAATTTTAATTGTTTAATTACAAATTTTATTTAATTTAGGCTAATTTTAAGAATTTATATTACTTAGTTACTAAAAGGTGGGCATATTTGTTCTCCGATTAAATTTTTAATTCTAGGTCTTATAAAATACAATTATCAACATTTATCTTGAATATGTTGTCTTTACTTTCTATCAATAGATTATAATTTTACAATTTTAAATTTATTGTTTTTATTTCACAAATTTATCAGTTTATTATTATATAGTTGCTTTTTAAAATTTCTGTATTATATTTCTTAAACCTGAATAGAAAATATTTTAACTAAAACCCAATTTTCCTAAATTTACTATTGTTTTCACATTTAAATTATACAATTAATTATTCATGTCTTACTGCTAAAACACATCTACTTTACACTTATTTTAATAAGAACTTGATTGGTAAGCGCCAGACCGACCAGTCAATACCTGTATTAGGCAAAATATTTCTTCAATATTTGTTTTGAAACTTATACGAAAAATTTTAATTCGAAATATTTAAAATTAAAAATAAAATAAAATTTATATTGTATTTGAACAAACGTTTATTGAATTTAGGATTATGTAAATCGGTACCTAGTATAACAGAAAGTCCTGACCTTTGTCTTGGCTCACCGATTAACGTCCTTGGTCCTGGATCTTATCCCGAGGTTGATGAGATGTTTGAAGTTCTTCCTGATCCTTTGATGTCCTTAGGATGACTCTCTGCTGTTCCTTTTGCCGGAATCGCTCCTGGTAGGTGATGGTTTCGGCTGCCTGTTGATAATCAGTAACCTGGTTTCTCTTGGATCTGCTGTACTCGGATTATTTCCTGGTTATTACTTCATGCTGTGATCACTTATTGGTTCTAATTGCTATCTCTATTAAAATGCTTCTCTTGCTGATGCCGGTCTGTGAATTTATTGAAATGAAAGTTATGCACTGTTCAAAAGTTTATTATACCTGAAAGTTTATAGTTCTGTTTAAATGTTAATAGCAAATGTTTGGCTTCAAAATGACTGAACGTTTCATAAACATAGTGTTTTGATAGTCGAGCACGTGTTCGCTTTTGTAACTACTTTTCTGTTTTTAATTCACTTGTTTAATTAAATTTATTAGTTTTCCATATTTAACACGGTAATACTTATTAGCCGCCTCGTAATACTTATCAATAATACTTATTGAACACTGTAATACTTATCAATAATTTTTGATGCCATTTGTCACGAGTTACTTGTGTGAGAGTGGATTTTCTGAACTCTTGTACATAAAAAATAAACATAGAAGCAGAATAAGTGAAGAGGACTTAAGAGTGAAGATAAGTTCTATTACTCCTAATGTTGATATTTTAATCACAGGCAAACAACAACAAATTTCGCACTAAAGACTATAAAAGTATATTTTGTATGGTGATTAATTTTTGATGAGTTTTACTAATTTTTCATTTGTATGTTTTTAGACCTACGGGTATAATAAATAATTTTTTTTTTAATAAATAAAACTGCAAATTAATACCATTTTCATCTTTTTATTTCTCCTTTATTATAAGCATGTTGCCGCCTCGGTGGCCTAGTTGATAGCGTACTAGGCTTTCACCCCGAGGACCCGGGTTCGATTCCCGGCGAGAGCTTGGCATTTTCATGCGCTATAAATCATCCCATCGTCTGCATTAGCCCAAGTGTGCACAATAGTCGGACGTTAAACAAAAAAAAAAAAAAAATTATAAGTATGTTATAAATAAACAAATATCTAACTATTAAATATGAAGTTTTCTTAGGAATTTAATTCAAAAAGCCTTTGAACACTTTTAGAAGAGTAAATGTTATACGTTTATTAAAATATTTAGGTCTGGTGGTACGCCAAAATTTCTCAAAAAGTCAAGTGGTACGCAGGTGCAAAAAAGTTGGGAACCCCTGGCCTAGTTGATAGCGTACTAGGCATTCATCCCGAGGACCCAGGTTCGATCCCCGGCGAGGGCTTGGCATTTTCATACGCTATAAATCATCCCATCGTCTGCATTAGCCCAAGTGTGCACAATAGTCGGACGTTAACCAAAAAAAAAAAAAAAAAAATTATAAGTAAACAAATATCTAACTATTAAATATGAAGTTTTCTTAGGAATTTAATTCAAAAAGCCTTTGAACACTTTTAGAAGAGTAAATGTTATATGTTTATTAAAATATTTAGGTCTGGTGGTACGCCAAAATTTCTCAAAAAGTCAAGTGGTACGCAGGTGCAAAAAGGTTGGGAACCCCTGGCCTAGTTGATAGCGTACTAGGCATTCATCCCGAGGACCCAGGTTCGATCCCCGGCGAGGGCTTGGCATTTTCATACGCTATAAATCATCCCATCGTCTGCATTAGCCCAAGTGTGCACAATAGTCGGACGTTGAAAAAAAAATGTAATATTTATTACGTGACTTTACCACTTTCTTAAACAACATGTGCACAATTTAGAAATGTGATTGATAGTTTTACTTACAAACATCTGGTCGGCACGGAAGCTTTGCCCTACTACCCTGGACTTACCTCCTCTCCGTTTCTTCGGATAAATAGTTCTTTATTAATTGTTAATTAATTTATTTTTTAAGCGCTATTTCCCCGACACAATTGAAGAGCCGGGGGGGAAACGATCACTCCAAAAAATTTTGAAATTAAGGTTTTAACGCAATAAGGTAGTTCAATACCGTCTCTATAGCTAAACGGAAGAGGAAAAACGCTACCAGTCCTCTGTAATTTAATAAAAAAAATCGCCTTAAGGGGGAACATTGCTTTCAGTCACAGCTCGCAGTGGGGTCCAAGAAAAAACCACCCCCCTTTACCGTAACTGACTGCAAACAGGACATGTTCAAGGCATGGACCAAATTTTTTAAGCCTACGTATAAAAAACGTGTCCTATGCCGACAAGGCCAGTAAGATGCCTTCGGTTATAGTTGCACACCTTGCTTAGTTTACCACCGATCAAAGAAATCACTCCTAACCTAAATGTGCGGAAAGGGAAAAAAGACATAACAGGAAAAAAGAAGGTCGATGAACACAATCGAGGAAAAGACACATCCATCGAATTGTTAAACGTATTAAAGATCCTCTACACGGGCCCGACTCCTAGCAGTCATGCAAAATATCAAGATCTGCAATCTTTAACTAAATTCCTTATCAGTCTAGAAGCCGGAACGTCTATAATAGCATGAAATGGACGTAATCAGCTTGAAATGAAAAGCAAGTAATCAAGACGAGTAGGCCTACTTGGACTTCATAAACGACAATGACGACTAAAAGTAATAAGCGGCATTCTATTCGTTGCACAAATAATCACTATTTTAATGTACCGATCATTTAAATATTATCGATTTAATAATTTATTTGAGTTGGTAAACCGCAACTTAGTTTTGGTTCGGTTGCAGAATCCTGAGGAAGAATAGGGACGAAACGCATTGACGAACGATTTATTAAAGAATTGGACGAAAACAGTTTAGATAAAACTTAGAATAACTTTTACAAACAAGACTAATTTTTATTTTTTACACTATAATGTAATTAAAAATGTTATTAAATCATCATTTAAAGTTTTTATTCTTAAAGTACATTTTCTTTTTTATTTGTGAGGAATATATCCGAAAACATTGTTTGTGAGGAACATTTTCCTCTGGCGGACTGCTGATTAAATATTTTTATTTAACATTTATTTTTTACATTTTTAAAAATATGTTTATATTTAAATATACATTTTTATTTTATATCTAAACATTTTTTTTAAGCCCTCAATGGAGCACATTTAGTCAATTTTGGTTCTTTTGGGCTTTCGACTTTGTTTCTTTTAGGTTTTTGAGATTCTCCCAATACTTTTTCAGTCTTATAGATCTCTGTAGTCTAACTTCCTCCAAGTAAAAGGTTCTTTTACTCCTTTTTGTTCCTTCTTTAAATTCTAATCTAGTGTTCTTATTCCTAAGGATTGGTTTTTCCCTTCCTTCTTTCAGACGTTCCTCCGTTATCCCTAATTCTTTTAGGTCCTGTTCCACTTCCTTAAGCCACTCATTCTTTACTTTCATCTTGAGTTGGTAATTTAGGAGTTTCTCCGTCAGTCTTTCTTCTGGTAGGCTTATTAGGTGTCCAGAAAAAGCCAGTCTCCTCTATTTAAACATTTTAAAAATAAAGGATTTTTTTGGGGTGGGGTAGGCCCACACTGGAGCACATTCAGTCATTAGTGAGGTCTCGTCTTCTTGGCGCGTTTTCCTCCCAATACCTCTTCAGCCTTTGTGATCTCCTTTTCCTAAGTTCTGAGATTGTCATGCCCTTTCGGTCGCTTTGTTATTACTGTAAAATAAAAAGAATAATAATATAATGTAATATTATTGAAAACAAATATTTTAAAGTTCTTATTTTACAAACAGCTTACTATAAATATAATAAATTTAAAAAAATTATTAATATTTAAATTTAGATATGCTCTGATAATAGGATAAAAAATATTATCAGTGAAAATACAATAGCAGTTATAGCATTGTCACGGGTAATTTGAATTAAGACAAAAAGAAAACATAAAATGTAATTGGTTATTCCAAAAATAAAACTAGACAAACACCAAAAACGATTATTTATATTGTACCTTAGTATTAGTATCTATATTTATTCTTTTTGTAAATTATTTGTAAGTTGTATTTGGGCTAATGCAGACAATGGGATGATTTATAGCGATGAAAATGCCAAGCCCTGGCCGGGAACCGAACCCGGGTCCTTGGGGTGAAAGCCCGTACGCTATCAACTAGGCCACCGAGGCGGCTAATTAATTACTTTATATGTAGATAGCCTAAACGTAATCTGATATTGATATTAGGTATCACTAAGTTCTAAATACTGTAATTAAAACTAAAACTAAAACTGTTAATAGTTTTACAGTTTTAATTAATTTAATTAATGGTAACTAATATTTAAAGAACACGCCACATTAATCTTCAACTACCAACAAGTAAATTACATAATAAAGAATAAAGAAAATATTATAATATTCAATTACCAAATATTTTGACGGTTATAAAATATTTATGTCTTGAAAATGAGAGAAATTTGTGCAAAGTAAGTCATGTTTGGTGTCACATAAAAGTGTCATGATGCTGATTATAACCCAAGCATTCGCGAGAGGCTGCGTGGCCAAAGCTTTAATATGCGAACTCTGGATTCCAGGCGACCTACAGTATTACCTTTGCATTCGAGGCTTTATATTGGTGGACATCTTATTTCCCTAGCTACTAGTGGGATGTTATTGCTGAAAACTAACCGTCAAAACCCACAAAACCTAAAACACTGGGAACGGGCAAAAGTGGACGGGCTTGAAAATAGCGTTGAAGGGAAGGAAACTGGGACTGTTTCTATTTGTTTTTAACGACTATTGTGCACACTTGGGTTAATGCAGACAATGGGATGATTTATAGCGATGAAAATGCCAAGCCCTGGCCGGGAATCGAACCCGGGTCCTCGGAGTGAAAGCCCAGTATGCTGTCAACTAGACCACCGAGGTGGCGGAACTGTTTCTAACTCCACTGGGAACACAAGCATGAATTTCAGCAGACTGTGTGGATCGTTAGGCCGACCTACCTAACACGCAGTGGAAGATGTAAGAGATGGTTCGAACATCTCTAATCAGTAAGGCAGTCTACAAATGCCTATTTGGAGCTCAAAATCGCAAACTGAGAAAAGAGCAGTCATTAGTAAAGGGCTTCCAATTAAACCTAGAAACAAAGACCTCCTAGGGATCAAACTTGGTAATAAGTAACAGAACTCTTATAGGGCTGATGGGAACTGGACTTCAAGACTGAAAGGCGTCAGTAGGAACATTATACCAAGGAGAAATCGTGCTTAGGCTTTACGGGACAGAAAAGGAAACTGCAGAAAAAATCAACAAGAGGTAAATGGTGTTTTTCTCTCAGGACCTCCCAACAGAATGAGCTACTCAATTGGCTAAAACAAATTGAAGGCACCAGTCAGATCGGTATTTATTATACGAGGGTTGTCCGTAAAATAAAGTTCCCAATAATTTTTCACAATGAAAAACATGTTTATTTGCATTTGAAATACATGCAATTATTTCATGTACTGAAATACAGTCTCTATCTGTTAACGGTTATTTTCTTACCAGATAGTATCAATTTCATCGGGCCTTAAACACATGGCGAAGAAATTTAAATACATGATATATTTAGGCAAAATTTATTTAGCGGAATCTTTTTACACTAAATAATACAATTTTGATTCAGATTGTGACGATGAAATCAAATTTTCGGAAAGGTATAAGTAAAAAAAAAAAAAAATGTCGGCATTTCGCTTTCATCACGTCAGCAAGATGGCTTTGTGCTGCGATTATTTCGTTGACTTAGTCACGGGTTTTTGTGTATGTCCAAAATTTCAGCAAAATCTCTTAAACCAATTTTGAGAAATTAATCCTTTTTATATGTTTTGCAAATTTCTGATTCGGAATTTTCAGTAGAACACGCACCGTAAGTTTATGGGCTTAAGAGGTGATTCGAGTCCTTGAAGAGTGTAATTTAAACTCGAGAAAGTGTGTGTGTGTGTGTGTGTGTGTGTGTGTGTGCGCGCGCGCGCACGCGCAATATTTTATTTTAAAAGTAACTGTTATTTTTTATTACGAAAAAATAATAAAGTTAATAGCTCTTTAGTTAATATAAGTTAGTTTGTAACGAATCGATGTAGAAGAAAACACGAAGGTTAAAAGGAAGAAGGAAAGGAGAAAGAGAGAGAGAGAGAGAGAGAGAGAGAGAGAGAGAGAGAGAGAGAGAGAGAGAGAGAGAATGTGAAGTGGGATACACTGTACTGTATGGCCTGCTGTACTGCTCTACACCGGTTTCCCATCCTTAGTCCCACTAACAGATAAAAGAGTGGACCGGTGCTTGCTCGAATCATTTCTTTTCGTTCCGTGGAACACTCGAGTACTACCATGTATAAATTTGCGCTGTTTATGATCATTGCCGTTTTTGCTTTATCGGACAGTTCTCCGGTGCTACAAAATGAACAAGCAGTAAAAGTAATCGGGAAAGAATCGAACGTCGAAGCAAACCGTGCTTCCAGAACTGTCGATAACGAAGTGAACCGTAAAGCGAGCGAGTTACCGGTGAAGACGACGAGTGAAGATACTTTGTTAGCGAAACTGAACGCGAAATGCGGACAGAGAGACGCTTCTTCTTGCGTCATGTTGAAACTAGTAACGTACATGAATAGATTACTTAAGAAATCGGCGATAGATATCAGTGAATCTGTTGTGATAACGCAGACGTCACCGGCTGTTCAAGGAGAGTTCGAGTCCAGAAGCATTTCGGAACGGACGGACGAAGGCCAGTTGGGACAACTGATCGCAGACAAACTTTGGACTTTCGTTAAATCGCGATCTTTGAAGTGGAAAATCTTCCCCGAAGCCGATTTGGTCTTGTCCACTATACCTGATGCTGACGGAACTTTGAATTTGGGAATGTCTATTAGAACTGGAAAAGCACTCGAGAGCGGTAAGTTGTCGTGTAATTAAAAGTGTTCCATTTACAATATGGTTCTGTGCGAGATTTTAATTTTGACGGATAGAACCAAACAAGTCTTGACACACGTTGTTTTAGAACCACATTTATTTAATACATAATATAAGTGAAATTATACAATCAACTTTAGTCTCTTTACGGACCTTACGTCGACTTCTTAAAAATGTTTTATATAATACGTGGAATTATTGAATTGTCTCGTCATTTTATCTGATATAAGATTTTATCTATTTAAAATAATATAAATAAAATGCAAACATTGACTTTGTATGCAATATGAATACAAAGTCGTAGCAATGAATAATTCGCATTAATATTAACGGTCTGTTAAAATGTAAATGTGGTATCTCGGCTATTTTGAAGTATTGTTATTCCACACCTGCTGTCTGTTATTCCAGAACCATTTCACTATATACAAACTGTAATCAATAATTAAGTGATCAATTAATGTTGAATTGTGCATTACATTAAGTATGTATACAAGGTTTGAAGTAAACCTATGTCACTGAAATGACCACTATCACGAGTAAGTTCCAAAAAATTGATTTAAAAATTTGATCTAAACAAACGGTTATGAGTGGCGAAAAGCTTTGAAAAAATGCTTCTTTTAAATATCTATACGTTACTTCTTTCTCGTTATGTGTGGTATGTAGAACAAATTAAGATCGTGAGAACACCGGTTTTGAAGGATATTATCGAGTCAAAAAGACAGAGAAAAAAGGGATCGTGTTCATTGGTGAATTAAGAAAGTGACCGATTTCAGTGAGAACTGCTTTTATATCTAATGGCAAAATATAAAAATGTTTGTGTTCAACCTAATTCTTTAAACAAAAATTCTTAAAATTGGCTCTAACGATTTTGATCAAACTTTCTCAAATGTAGTCATAAATACACAAACGGGTCGTTATTTCACGAAGATCTCCCGTTCGGGAGTTATGAAAAACGAGAGATTCCACCTAATTTCTTAAAATCGGTTTGCTCAAATTCGGGGGTACAGTTGTCCAAATAACCCCATTTTTTAACCCATTGGACCTAAAGACGATTATATCTATTTAAATCTCAAGTTCGATGTTTTGTTCTTTTACAGTCAATGTTATTTATTTTATTATAGCGTACTATAATGGCTATAATAGCGTACTTATAATTATAGCGTACTAGGCTTTCACCCCGAGGACCCGGGTTCGATTCCCGGCCAGGGCTTGGCATTTTCATACGCTACAAATCATCCCATCGTTTGCATTAGCCCAAGTGCGCAATACTCGGACGTTAAAAACAAAAAAAATATTATATTTGTTTTTAATGTCCATTAATTATTTATTTAATTCAGTTTGTATTTTTAAACACTCATATAGCTAAAAATATAATTTAGTTATTAGAACAATTATAACATCTACGTTTTGTGACAATTACCAAATTCAAAACCATACATATTTTACTAGAATTTAAATACATATTTAGACAAAATTTATTTACCTAATAAATTTTCCCTTTCACAACTACTGCGTAAGTTTTTTCTTAAGTTTTTTAATTATGTTTTTCATCTTTATTCATAATGATTAAAGAACATTGACAACATTTTTCATATTTTTTACACACTGTATATACATGGTGTCAAAATATATCTGAGTGATATGTGTTTGGTTTCAATAAAACCCATTAAATATGACAATCGTGGAATACCACTATTTACAGAGTTAAGTGCAATATACAAGTGAGCATTCATAAAATCTGATTTTTGTTATTAAACTGTACAAATATTTGTATATTTTTTGTAAAATACTGGGAAAAATAATATTATGAGACCCACAGGGTGTCAACAATATGGTGCACTGAGGATTCCATAGTGTGCACCAGATTGGTACACACGTGAGCTAACGTATGTACATAAATCTCTACCAGGGGATTGAACTGACCATGAACGAAATCCCACAGTCCTAATTGCGGGCACCGATACGCTTCACTAACTGTGAGTGCAATTTAACAGCGCTCGTTGATCATGAATAATCAGTTATTTTGTTGATAACTCTCCGACAAAAGTTTTTTGTAGACATATTTTGTTTGTGACCTTAAAGGAAACATTTTAATTTTTAATAATTTGTAGAACATACATCATAAATTTAGTAGAAAAGTATGTGTTTTCACAGATAACATTTGTTATTATTATCAATTTATTGATAATTTATTTATCAATTTATTGATAAACAATTATCAATTGTTGATACAATTCAGCTGTGAGGAATGCAGACAAACAAGAACAGGTTACTGTAGGCTACAAAAACTACTGTATACTATTATCTCTTACCGCAGACAGTGGGCAGTGCAAACTAATCGAACGCTTGTCTAACCTGACGCAAGGTTAGTTTTTTTGTCACTTTCGCTTCGCCTCTCTTCTAATACAACTGACGCCATACCAGGGAAAGTGCATAATCTGTTTTCCTCAGGCAATGCATATTCCATTTCCATAACCGGTGTCATCTTTGGAATTCCAAAGATTCGTTAATTTTACCTCCTCACTTCGTAAAATGTAACTTCGGTAGTCGTTAAAAACATTGATTTTGATGGCTACGTACATTTTCAGGTCCCATGAGTAAACAAAAGTTTTTACTTGGATGTGTGTGGGGGGGCCGTGAACTTGCATCGTCGCTAGGGACTAAATGAGATCAGATAGTTGGATATTTAGAGGTTACGAGGTTTTGTAGCTCCTCCACCACGACCATAAGACCTATTATGCAACGAAACCTCTTAGGTACTTGATCAGTAGACTGGTTACCTCAATTAGGTTGAGCAGTTCACTAAGTAGCTCATTCGGCTGGAAGTTCTCAGGGATCATAGATTATTTGTCTTACAGTTTTCTCATCCGTCCCAGATAGCCCAGGTTTTCTGTAGTACAATGTTCTAGGTAACAGTCCTCGAACCTTGGAGTACAGTTCCTGTCATCGCAGCTCTATAAGGGTTGTGTTTCTCACCCTCAAGTTTTGATTCTTGTGAGGTCTTCTGATTCTAAGTTTAATTAGGTGCTCCTTTGCTAATACCTCTTTTACTCAGTGTACGGTTTTGCTTTCCCGATATGATTCCAGATAGGCCGTCATCTTACTAATTTGAGATGTTCGACTCCATCTTTTACTTCTACCATTGCAGGTTGGGTAGGTCTGCCTAACGTTCCCACAGTCTCCTGCAATTTATTACTTGTCTGTTCCATGGGATGGGATACAACCCCTGTCTCCTCCACTTCCTTCCTATTTTCACACCCGTATTTAATTTTTACCCATTACCCAAGGTTTTTTGGGCTTTGTGGGTTTTGGAGGTTCGTTTCCAGCCATATTAAAATGTCCACCCCTAAACTGTGCATTCATAGCCATGCAGCCTTCGGCGTACAGTGTTTCACCTTGGTTTGGAATGAAAGGATCGAACTCAACAGCAGATAGATGAAGAAAGATTAGATTCCGCTAAGGCACCTCGGGATTTTCAAACCCTTACTCACAACGTGTGAGCCCCTGAGAGTATCGCTGGAGATTAACTAATTGTGTTATGTTTTTTGCACCATTATCTTTTATTAACAGACAGCCTAATTCTTTTTATATTCTTTTTCTTTTCTGCTAGGATTATTGTTACTGTGTTGAGTATAATGATCTGCCTTATCTATTTTCATATAGAATGGACCAGTATAGATATAGTTTTTGAAGATGGAGGTTCTCCGAAACACGTCAACAAAAGGAGAATTGACGAAACTAGGGAAGGCAGATCATTATACTCAACATAGAGACAGCCTAATGTCGACGTGACCAGAAACAGAGATTGACCGATCAAAACAAATTCACTTAACAAAAGACTCCTGGAAAATAATTCTTTATGTTGACATAACTGGATATGCTTTGTTGACAATACAATATGTTATTCTTTAACTTTGAATAAAACCAAATTTATGGTTATAGCGGACACCCAAATTTCTCGAAACAATGCCAACGTATGCGTTGAATATGTTTCGAGTTAGCTTGAAAAAATTCTTTGTTAACGTATGATGGTTTTTTTACCACAAATATTTTCCAAAAATAAATTAATAATTCGAGATGTGGTGAAAATGCAACAGCATACATTGCGAAATCTATCGTTTACACAGATCGCTATCTTCGGCGATGTAAACAGAGAAAAAAACATTTCAAGAACGATTTTTCACGACCACGACGTTCTGTTATACTTTGTTAAGTGATAAAGTAAAAAACTGCAGAAGAAAATCGTATCTTTGCAGTGAGCCGTGACACTGACACTGGGCACTCTGGTACTCCGGCACTCCGGCACTCCCATTGTTGGAATGTAAGAAGAGACTGCCTTGACCCAGTTCTCAAAGTATAAGGTCGCAGGGTTGTTGATCTTTTTTATCCGATCCTTCTGAGCTCGCCACTACAAGTGGGACTGGCAACCTCGAGTAACGGAAATCGTGTTTAATAGGCATATGGACGCACCAAACATTAAATTAATGTAAGCTTTACAACGAAGCGTCCTATGAATGACGTAGAGACATAGAAGTAGAATTTTATTCACCGATAGATAAATTAAACACGACTATTACACGAGAAATGAAACAAAAACTCTGATATAAACGTAATAATCGCGACACGCAACTGTTTCGCAGACGTGATGAAAGGAAATTTCTGACATTACTGTTATCATAAAATCATTAGAAAATCCTTTTTTTTTCGGCGAAAAACCTTTAAGGTTATCATCGCCGTCATGCAAAATGAAAGTATACAAAATTAACAAAATTTACTTAAATAAGAAAATAAAACTACAACAAACTATAATAGTAAAAATAAATTAAACAGGAATTTAAATAACAGGTATAACTATATTACAATAACGAATACTTAAGAACTAAATAACAATGAATAATGAATAAAATTTAATAACAATTCGTATATATAAAGTATATATAAACATAACAGAAATAAAGTTATTTAGATAAAATAAATAAATAAAATAACACAAGAAATAACAAATATAAAAATTAAATTTTATTTAAAACGTTCAGACGATGAAGGAAGTCTAGAACCTGGTCAACGGCCGAGGCACTATCTCCCAACATCGTCTGCAACATTAGAAAATCCAAATTATCCATCGTCGGCATTCATTAACATTTTAGACTTCAAAATTACATTAGAAATATAAAAATTAACCATGCCAAAATTAATTCTGTTAATTTCAATGGATTCAGATAACACGTGGGAGTTAAGTTGGTGAAATAGAATTTTCAAAAAAGTATACGATAAAAACGTTATGATTTAAAAGGGTAGGATGAATGTTTTAGGGTAACGAACTTGTCCAAGCTGTTACCAAAATGGTTTTAGTGCTAAGTTTGGACCAGTACTGCGAACGTAAGGGTGCCTAACTGCAGTCCGGTTAATTTTGCATTTTCAATAGAAAACTTTAAAACACTGATTTATGCGGGTTTTAACGTTGTTTATGATGGTAAAATGAGATTTTCAAAAGAGTGAAAGATAATAAAGGTAATCAGCGCACACACGCGCGCACACACACAATATATATATATATATATATATATATATATATATATATATATATATATATTATTATCTGCGCATAGACCCTGTTGGATCACGCAAAGCACTCCGACTCATGTCTTGTTCCTTCTAATCCTCCACACCTCCCTCATCCTGTCCCCATGGATCCTCTTCCGCTCCTCTGTCCATTTTACCCCTGCTCTCTTTGGGATTTCATTCTCTGGGACCTTCCAACCGAGCATCTTTCTCCTGTATGCGTGTCTATCTTCAACATCTGTTGAGTCTATTCCTGCGTCATGTAGGTCTATTCTGACTTGTGCAATCCACGACGTTGTTGATTTGACACCTTGTATATACTTAAGGATTCTGTTGGCAAGTCTCGTTGTTGGGAGTCTACTGATGTGTCCATAGAACCGAAGCCTCCTTCTTCTGATATCTGCTGCCAGGTTCGATATCTTCTCTGTGGTCTTCCGGGAGTGCAACCTGTATCCATCTTCTGTTAATCTCGGGCCAAGGATCTTCCTCAAGATTTTGCGTTCTTCCTTCAAAATACCCTCCATGGTAGCTTTTGTGTGGAGTGCTAGCGTCTCGCTTGCATATAATACCTCCAACATGTATATATATATATATGTGTGTATATATATATATATATATATATATATATATATATATATATATATATATACATACAATTTAATATAATACATACATATAATATACAATATATATATATATATATATATATATATATATATATATAAAATTGAAAAATGCAAAATACAAATTCTGACGGCGTGATAAGGTCAAACGCAGCAATTTTTTTTAAACTCAATTTGCTGGTTGTCACTTCTAAGTATTTTGTTATAGATATAGTTTTTGAAGATGGAGGTTCTCCGAAACGCGTCAACGAAAGTACAATTGACGAAGCTAGGGAAGGCAGATCATTATACTGAACACAGTGATAATAATCCTAGCAGAAAATAAGAAGAATTTCTAAGTATTTGTTTTCACATGTCTTCAAATTCTCTTAACTTGCATTGACGACGGCCACGAGTAGTGCGTTTTTTTCTATTACCGTATTTGACTGATTCAACGATAAGATAGTTTATGTGTAATTCCTTGTTATAAAGTTATGAATGATTTAAGATCTGACAATTACGTATAATCAGTGATTATACCAACTGTCTTAATCTTAATCTATCTTTACTGTCGGTCTTAAGATCTTAATCGTACGCGCTGCAAATATTCGGGCTACATTCACCTCTAACCTGGATTGGTACAACACGTTTTAACGTCAAAACAATTTCGTTACGTAATCTTTATAAATTTGCCTGCAGACCGCTTATATAATGTTTTTATTTTGTTACAGGACGCGGTAAGATGAAGAACATGGGACCTCTGTTGGCCGCTGGTATGGCTAAGATCGGCATGGTAGGAATCCTGGCTTTCAAAGCTTTAGCTCTTCTCGTCGGTAAAGCTCTCCTTGTAAGCAAACTCGCTTTCCTTCTCGCCGCAGTCATCGGCCTCAAGAAGCTATTCTCTCAGCAACGTCACGTCACGTACGAAGTAGTCGCTCATCCTCATCACTCGCATTCTCACGTCAGCTCTGACCACCATGGCGGCGGTGGCAGCATAGGCGGAGACTCTTACAGCTCTGGCTGGGGACGCAGCATTGACGTCAGTCCTGTGGCTTCCGGTGATCCACAGGAAATGGCGTACAGAGCACATAAATGATAGGTACGAAATATGTAGAATATGTAGAAATATGTAGATAGGTGGAAATATAGAGAATTTCCACTGGAACGGTCTTGATGATAAGGTCCACATCCAGGATTTTAATGAAAGCCGAACATGATAAAGAGGGCATTTTTTGAGACAATATAATCCTTCAAAGATATTTCGAAAAGACCTTTTTTTGATAACTTCTTTTATTCACATTTCTGGAGAAGGAAACAACTTATATATTTTGCATATCCAGTAATAGGTAATTAATTACAATAGTTGAGAAAAAATTGATCAATCCCGAATTTGAGAAAATCTAATATTTCTTCATTTTATGGGTTTTTATTAAAAAAAGGTATTGAAAATTAAATATTTTGAAACACTAAGAACTAATCTCAGGATAAAAGCTTATTGAAATTATATATGTGTTCCAAATTTAATCGATTATTCTCTATTTATTTAGTCTCAGTGACATAAATAGACATACATCAAAGTAAAAACAACTGTTTTTACTTTTGAGACCAGAAAATGGATCCATTGAAATTTCAAGATCATCGATTTTATTTTTCACAATCACTAAATTTTCAATAATTCGTAAACTTGTGAAACCATATGAAAAATCTTTCCATTAAATATTACAGACTTGTTTAACATTTCACTTTGAAATATATATATATATATATATATATATATATATATATATATATATATATATATATATATATATATATATATATATATATATATATATATATATATATATATATATATACATACATACATACATACATACATACATACATACATACATACATACATACACACACACACACACAAACGTTTACGTCATTCTATCTAATCTTTTAATTTACAAATTTTGTTTAAGTATTTAATTTGGTCAGGATTATAATAATCCAGTATGACATTTTTTTAAATGTTAAATGATTTTTTGAGAAACTGTATCCATCTTATAAACTCAAAAAATTATTAAGATTTATTTATTATTTTTTTAAAATAAAGTTTCCTTTTTTCAGGACAAATCCCGAGGAAGAAGAATCTATACAACTCAGGGTGAAAACAAGAAAGATACGAGTATTGTTGTTATTGATTATGTTTGTTATAATTATTTTAAGGATATTATTTATGTACAAGTTAGGCTGTAATATTTATTTAATTCTATCGTGTGAAGCGATATACCACTGTAATGATGTATCATCTGATTTTTTTGTTTTTATTTATTACAATAATAGTTAGGCCTAAGTTCTGTGTTATTGCTGCAAAATAAATTTTATTTAATTGTTAATAATTTACCTTATTTACAAATGAAAAATATAAAAACACTTTAGTTTGATTACCCTTTGTGTATCTATGCACACCACTGGAGACCAACTAATTAAACAATTTTAAAAAAAATTTGATTAATTTTTCAAAAAAGGTTTTTGGAGCACACTTTATAGTCAAAAACATTCAGTTCTAACGATTTTGATCAAACTTTACTCAATTGTATTCCATAAAACCTGAAAATATATTATGATATAATTTTTACGATACCTTTTTTTTCTTCCAGGGGACCTGTATTCAGAGTTTCATATACAGAACTCCAGCACATCATCTAAGATATTTATTGTGCCCCTACAAACTAACATTCAAGACCAATCCCTTTGATAAGGTCCGAAATCTTGTCCAGAGGGTTTTTGTCAAAATTGTTATCCGGTTGCAGGGCTAATAAGTTTCAAAATCAAAAAACATATGCAAAGCTGACTCCAAGAAATTACTGCCCATAAATATGACAGATAGGTGAGCCCTAAGTGAGCCGTTAAGTGGTCTTATCTCATGATCAATTGCAAAGACTTGACTAATTGACATGCCAAAATCTTGTCCAGAGGGTTTTTGTCAAAATTGTTATCCGGTTGCAGGGCTTCAAAAATTCTCGTTCTGGAATTATAAGTTTCAAAATCAAAAAACATATGCAAAGCTGACTCCAAGAAATTATTGCCCACAAATATGACAGATAGGTGAGCCCTAAGTGAGCCGTTAAGTGGTCTTGTCTCATGATCATTGCAAAGACTTGTCTAATTGACCTGCCAAACCTGAACTGGTGTTCTCCTCTTTGCAGGATCTAGCTGTAAAAAAATGTGTTGGCTAGAAAGTTGACATCATCAATCGGTATGTTCTTCTCTAGCTTATTCCCTGGTCACGGTCCTTGCTATCAAGTGACAGATCCTGCAAGCAGGTTATCATATTCTTGGCCGACAAGTTTGGCCTCTCAAACCCTTCAATTCAGGCGGATACTGATAGTTGTATAGGCCAACATAGTATGTAAGACTCACATAAAAATCCCTGAATGAAATTGTGAGTGAGGTAGCTTACAAGTTTATAATTAAAGGCAACTCTAAATTAGTTCACATTTGCATAATCACTTTTCTAAGACTGGTTCTCACATAGGCTACTCACAAAAAGTGTGCACTGCACAAGCAGTGTTTTTCTAGTTTAACAATCCCAGTTAATCTTTCATAAGGTTTTCTTTTGATTATGAAAACCAATAGTTCTGTTTAACAATTAGAATCAATCAATAATCATATTGTGGAAACAACGTGGAAAGAATTTTCAAAGTATATTGGACAGAAAATAACCCAATATTTTTTTTTTTTTTAACGTCCGACTATTGTGCACACTTGGGCTAATGCAGACGATGGTATGATTTGTAGCGTATGAAAATGACAAGCCCTGGCCAGGAATCGAATCCGGGTCCTCGGGGTGAAAGCCCAGTACACTATCAACTAGGCCACCGAGGCGGCTCAATTTTTCAATAATTGTGGTATGGTACAGCACATATGAATCACTTGGTATAGGAAAAATATTACATTAGTAAGTAGGCTGTTGGTAAGAAGACTTCCAAGTCTTACGCAAATTTTATCAACCAATAATTTTACTGTTTAACCTGTATGTTATTAAACATTTATCAATCTCAACAGTAACTGTAATACATATAAAATTGTTTAGTACAGGCTTAGCGAAGCTTACTGTAGAGTGGTTTTTCATTAACATTATTACATGTGTACCAATATTTTAGAAACATAAAGTAAAATGAAATGAATTAAGTTGGCAACATGTTTTTATAAATAAATTCTGAAGATGTTTTAGCCTAGGCCCCTATGAATTCTCTCTTGTTTCCCTCCCAAAGACCCTGTAAGTAAGTGTAGTAAATGACCTATCTCATGTTATCTGATAGTCAAGGCTGTTTAAGTGTGATTAGGGATAGTACACTCACACTGTAGCACTAATGCAACATTTTGTTTTGTGCTCACCCATTTTTTATCTACACTGACCTGTAATAGGGCCTACAATCCTAAAAGTCATGCTTTTTGTGTATTTACAATACTAAAAAACCAAATATTGTCATACTATGTACATGAAATAATTGTAACCTCTACAATTTTAAAATACTAGCAGTACTGTATTAAAGAAGCACACTTACTGACAATTTGCACTTGTAAGTGTAACTAATATCCATTTAATGTTACAATTTTTGTGATGAGAATGCATATTATTATAATAATGCATAATGCATAATATTCTAAGTCTAAACTATCTTAAAATTATAGCTAGACCCATTAATGGGGCTAGCTTCAAATAACTTCAAAAAAAGCAAATGCAAGTAATAGAATTAAATATTTAACATTAAATCAGAAATATATTTCATTGCATTAATTCCTTTTAGATATGATGACAATATTTTTTCTAAAGTCTATACAATTTTGTTTTGTTTTTTTTAATTTTATTTAAAAGAAAACTACCATATTTAACCTTCATGTTAATTATGAAATCAGAAATAAAATGTTTTTATATTTTCTGTACATAAAATACAGAAATTCTTTAAATAATTCTTTTAAGGTAAATTCTTTTAACAACTTTTAAAAATAATATCAAGAAAAGTATCCTTATTTCCAAGTCTCCCTAATTTTTATTTTCAAATCCCAAAAATTTTAACAGAACATTCTGTTTATTTTTATATTCTTCTTCTTTTCTGTTAGGATTATTATCACAGTGTTCAGTATAATGCCTTCCCTAGCTTCGTCAATTCTACTTTCGTTGACGCGTTTCGGAGAACCTCCATCTTCAAAAACTATATCTATACTCAAAAACTATATGACTATAGATATAGTTTTTGAAGATGGAGGTTCTCCAAAATGCTTCAACGAAAGTAGAATTGACGAAGCTAGGGAAGGCAGATTGTTATACTGAAAACAGGAACATTATGTGCTGATAATCAGTTGGATTCATTTAGTCTTGTTAGTTACGCTTAAACAGTAAAGATTTAATTAATAAATGTTGAACATTTTCAACGTGTCCTTATTGTTGAACGGAATCTATTAAATGAGATATTTAATGGGATTTTTTTAAAGCGGTACCCCTACTCTTTTTTGTTTATTGACAAAAGGCCGAATAACTAAAGATGTAGAATAAATTGAAACATTAAATTTCAATCAATTTTTGTATTATTAAAATCTAATCTTTCAGTGTAAGAAAAAAGTTTGCCTCCACTTTCAAAGCAGGAAAGGGGGCATAACTAAAAAATTTCACAAGTACACACATCAAGCGACCACTTATTTGTAAAATGTCTTGTTCGACTAAGAAAAATGATTTTGAGAAAAGATGTTTGAAACTTGAATCAGTTCAATGAGTATTTGCAATTTTGTCTCAAAAATCATGTTTTTGGAAGATAAGTTATAGGATTAAAACAAAACCATCTGTTGACAGTGTAAAAACTGGTAATTAAACAATTATGGTGGACTAATAAAGGTCATGGTTTTCAATGAGGTCATCTTCACGAGAAGTTTTCAGAAGGATAAAAGGCTTATAAATAGTGAAAACAGCAGAAACATCTACAAAGTCATTATTCTAATACTAGGAAAATATTCTAATTAATATATTTTCAAAAATGTAGATTGATCTTGACAAGGTTTGACAATCTTTAAAAAATAAACTACAAATTTAATAAATTTAAATTTGAGTACAATTATGTGTATAGTGAAATTAACACATAATAAGGCTTTAATGAAAGAGTAAAATAACATCACTTCCCATAAAAGGCTAAAAAATGTGTTCCTTAGCTTCTACACAGTCTTGAAAATGTATCCATTTGTTAAAGTCTTCAAATATTTTCTAAAACTAAATAAAAAACAAGACAATAAATTGCACACAGAATTAATTTATATTATCGATCAAATTATATAAAATATGATTATTCGGAATGGTCTATAACCTAAAAGAATAGAATATCATAATTATTTTATAACTATGTTATGTTTAACACTGATGTGTTAAAAACATTACTTTTCTACAACCAGAATATTCACTTTAGATTTAGAAGATATTTAAAAAAATAATTTATAATTCATTGTAAAACTGAATAAAAAATCTACAAATATCTTGAAACTTAAACCTTATTATATCAACACTTCCTGCAAGAGTAGATAAATTATTATAAAAATCTATTTAAAATTTCTTGTACTCGATTACTAATCAACATCTTTAAAAATTCATTATGTATCCTAAGTTTTTGAAAGCTATAAGTGATAGAGTGATAAATAACAATTACAAGTTATATGCAATTGCATAATGATTACAAATAACATTTTCTTAAGTGAAAAAATCATTAACATACCAAAATCTACATATAATGCATTTATATTACTTAACAATGTGAAATTACTCAAATAACTACCCATGTATTGCCATGATCCAAACAGATTAAATTTAAATTTGTGTTGTCCTTGCTTAAATTGTTAAAAATTACATATTTTAGAAAGTCTGCTAACAGTCACTTAAAGTTCTGTGATTCTATCATTAGTAAGAGGTAATAAAACAAGGGTGTAGGCCTACATTTATATTTCACTATGCTGTATTATTTAGACTGTGAATATAATACAGATGTGATATTCAATAAAGCAAATGTTTAATCTAAATAAATGTGTATTTCTTTTAAAAAAATTGTGAGTTTAGTGTATGTCTGTTTCCTGGATGTGTTTGCTTTAAGCAATGATCATTCCTTGTAAATTAACTGATGAACTGTTTCCATGTTTTGTTATTTTCCGTACTGAATATTTATAATTATATAACAGAATACTTGTCTGATTTAATGTTGCAGAATTTTGTTTTAAATATTGGATAAAAAAATCAACATTTTTTAAAAAGTTGAAGTGACATTTTGAAGTTGAAGTTAAATAGTTCTGTAGCAAGGATCGAAGTTAATCACTAATCATTTCAAACAAAATAATTAGTTTAAACTATACTAAATGTTTGCTTTATTTTCTGTGAAATTTGCAGATGATACTTACAATTTTTCTAAAATCTCTGCATATTAAGTCTAAATATATTCTCAACTGGTCGTTAACTGTAGTACTTAGTTCATAAACATTAATAAAAATAGCAGCTAGATAATCAAATAAAAAAATTATTTGGTGAAAATTGTTTTTATATTGTTAAAAATTTACCTCGATTTGGTTAGTTTTAGTGCTTCTGACAATCAAACAACAATATGATTTTGCAGTAATGACTTTTATTAAATTTAAATTTAAGTATGTACAAGATACTTTAAATAAACACCTAGTTTTAGGTTAAAAAAAGTACCATATGTTGCATGCATAGTTACTATGATTCACTGATTATGTATGAAACTTCAGGAACACATAGTTTAAAGATATGTGTTTAAAATAGCTGTTGATATATAATAATAATAATAAATATCGCTTTTAACCACAATTCAATTGTAGGCCTAATTATGATAATTTTTCTTTCTAACTACAGAATAGGTGTATAATAGATTACAACAATGATTAACCATAATGCATCACTTTATCTAAAATAGATTCTGAAATTTTTTACTTAATAAATTAATGGAGTTAGAAATAAATTAATGAATTTTTAGCAAAGTACACACTACACATACTGCATTTAAAATATTGTGTTGATTTGCAACTAAGTTGATCAATAGTTGTTAACAATAACAATGAAAGAATATTGATTATATTAATATAATCAATACTAATATTAGCCATAGGTTCTATGCCTTACTTATATATTAATTAGTTACTTCTTTAATAATCCTTTTTACATAAGATTCATAACCAATTACTAGAGGCACTGAACTTTGGATAGCATCTGAAACAGGTAATTTTCAACACAAAATTAGATAATCCCTTGAATAAATTTATGTTCACAGTACAATAATATCAATAATAATCAAATGACAAATGTTACAAAACTAAATGTTGTTGCTTTTTGTTGAGATATTCACCCTAATTTGTTCATAAAATCATAGCAGTTTGATCCTTTCTATTAAGTAACTAATTAAATCGGCCTACATAAGCCAAACGGTTACAACTAAGCCAAATAAGTACAAAATAATCAGTACTGGACTAACCAATAAAAAACTGAAAAATCTAATTCCAATAAAAACAAAATTAAGATTAATTAGTAACTTTTAGTGTGTGGCCAGGTATGAAAGTTTTGCCTAAACTTTCTCTATGTATGATGTGCTCCTGAAAAGAAACGTTTACATAGAATAATTATATAATGACTTTTTAATTTGAAACATCAAAATTATGACTACCATATGCCCCATACAGTTTTTAACAGATGTTTTGTAATTTTCTTTTTATAGCTAAAAGTGAAATATCACTCGCTGACTCATAAAAATGTAAGAACCATTCAAATAATGACATTAAAATTTGGAACACAACTTAATCTCAAGTCTAAGCCTACTATGACTATGAAAGACTTTTTAAAAATAATTTAACAAAATTCACAATTTAACATCAGTTATGGATTCATAAAAACGTATGGTAATTATAAAAATAATATTTGTAGAATAATTTTGGGATAATTTTTACCAATGCTATTAATTTTAACCAAAATCAACTGGCCAGAAATTAATTATTTATGTTTTGCTCACTTGTGATTTAACACAGTTCAAAAACATAAGAAATACATTGACGAACTTGCATTATCAACGTCGTACTCTGCCAAAATACCAACTACTTTAACATTTCGTGTTATTAATACTTCTGTTTAAAAATTTAGAATATAGGATAATAGTAAAAACATATTAAGACCTGCTTGGTGGTTGTTTGTTTCTTATTAGAAAATGTTAAAATTCAATCTTAACGGAAATAAAAGTCAATTTTGTCTGAACTGAAAGTTTTGCCGTATGAAAAATAGACTTACTAAGAAGCTAAATATATAAAACACCTTTCTGTTCATAGTAACTTGTAAATATTATGATAATATAAACACAAAACAATACATGATCACATAGTTAATAACGATAAGATATGTTCACTTATAATTTAATAACAGAGAGTTAAACAGTCAAAAATGGATTAAATATTGGAACAAATGAAAAACACTTGCTGATTCAAACTGTGTGGTACTGTTGGCTGCAAATGTGAACGATAAGTAACGAAAATACCTATTGACAAAACATAGGTGATGGGATTAAGCAGTATTGAAAATAAATTCAAGCAAATATTGAGAGAAGAAAGGACATGAGACTGGGGAATCAAAGATTTTTGTAATATAAAAACCTTGTATTTCAAACAGTTCATGGATTTAAATTAATGGGAGTCATTGATCTGTATTTACAAAATTATAAGTTATATTCTAATGCTTAGGTTAAAGAATTTTTGTCAAAATGACAGAATGGAAAATAACAGTTTTTGAAAACAAAATATTAAAAAGTTTTTTATGCCAACCTTTGAGAGAGAATAATGAATATCGTCAATGAATGACGATAACTGAATAATGAATCTGTATGAACAATAAATGACAAGCCAGATAGATGCCATAGCTGAGGTATGAAACTGACATTTAAGGTGGGTGGAATTTATTAACAAAAGAGAAAATTGAAAATAGAAAGATACTAAATGAAGTATGGATATGAGTGCCAGAAGATAAGAGGCCCTAAGAAGACCAAAGAAGGCATGGTGGGTTGAAGTAGGGAATGCTATGAGGCAAATGAGATTAACAGATGCATATGATCAAATGTTGTGTTTAAACGTATTGTTGAAGCCAAGTATTTATGGAGGTCCATGTCCATGTAAGTAAGCAAATAAGTATAATTATAATATCATAAAGTGGGAATTTTAAAAGGCTAGTGAAGATATCGTAAACAATACCAGGCCTGTTTAAAAATAAAGAAGATTGACCAGGAAAAATATGTTGTTTACATGACAGACTCTAATTGTCTTCAAAGTTCACTTAGTCCTCTGATCTTTCCACTGCAAAAAACATTTCTGGAAGGCATCTTTTGGAATAGTGTCCATCTCTGATGTCACATTATGATGACTGTGATTCTTCCTGTTTCCAGGTTGTATTCGTACACCTATAGCTTATCTCCAGCTATCACCATGTTCAGAAATTCAGGATTAGTGTTGGCTGTGTCCAGCAGGTTTCGTACAACCTCAAAACAGATCTTCACTTATCCCAACCACTTTGGTAATCTCCTGTATTGTCAAACAATGACCTCCCAATACAAAATTGTCCACACTGTCAAAAACAGCTGCAATCCATAAGGTTTGTAGCCTCCCAGAACACTGTTAATTTTCCACCGACGTGTAGCCATTTTTGAATCAGTTGAACTACTCCTTAATTTGTGTAACCCTGTAGTACCATCTTGAATCTTATGAATTGTTTACTTTGAAAACAACCAAGCTTTTGACAAAAACCTGATGCAGCATCTTTGCTCGATGTGTTCAGTTATCTATAGAGAAATTGAAAACGTAATGAGCGTATACCAGAGAACCTCAGTCAGATGCCAGCAGGCAAGCATATACATTAAGCTGGCTCATACCACTGTGAATAGTGGCAATGTCCCAGTACCACTACTTTATGAGGGAAAATTCAGAGAAATGTTTTAGACAGGCCTCGAAAAAGACATCCAAAATGTATTAATAAGCTTATGATTTTACAAGAAAGTTATAATAAAATTATTGTTTTATGTACTTTATATCAATCTGTACCACATTTTATTCCCTGGTATTTATATAACACTGAAGGAAAAAATTTAGTATGGAAATATCTTGTTACCATTTCTTTCACTATTTCGTATTTAAGTAGTGATCGACACTTTTTGAAGCATAATTAATAGCCTTATCTACGTAGGTTTTAAACACCTGATTGTGAAACCATGATTGAACACAAATGTTATATTCTAACGTATTCCACATCATGACTGAAATCAATGGTTGATATTAATAATTAGTCAGGCAAATTATTGGATAGAAGGACAAAATTTGTAACCTTAATATACAATTGGTTTTCTCTATTTTCGTGTAGAGTTACAAGGGAATGAGACTGCAGACAACTTGGTGAAGAAAAGAAACACAAAAATTGTAATAAATCCATCGAAGAAGTAAGATACTGGAAGAAGAATACACCACATACACACACACACACACACACACACACACACACACACACACACACACACACACACACACACACGCTCTCACACTCTCTCTCACACACACACACACACACACACACACACACACACACACACACACACACACACACACACACACACACACACACACACACACACACACACACACACACACACACACACACACACACACACACACACACACACACACACACACACACACACACACACACACACATATATATATATATATATATATATATATATATATATATATATATATATATATATATATATATATATATATATATATATATATATATATATATATAGAGAGAGAGAGAGAGAGAGAGAGAGAGAGAGAGAGAGAGGGGGAGGGAAAGAAATAGATATTTCGGATAAAACGAATCATTGTTCATCACAATGAGTTTTAAATATGTATAGATATATGTAAACCGGTACTTCTCGCCGGTGGATTTTGCTGGGGAGACGCTGCCACATTCATATACGTTATGCGTGGAAAAAATCTACGGTAGTAACTAGACATATATTTACCAACGGTGCGTACAAGGTCAAAGTAGCAGTGTCCGGCTCCACATCATATCGCCTGGACTCACTTGTTAAACTTCGAATTTTTTTTAACAGTATGGCTGTTGATCTAAATTTACATTCGTTTTGTTCATTTTTAAGCTAAAACTAGGTGGAATAAAATTTTAGCAATTTATGTTCTTTTTGTTAAAAAAAAAAAATTCATCTACTCATATTTTATATTTTTCCTTTTACCTGTAAGAATTGTAATTATGGCGACAGGCAGCTGTTTTGCTGACATAATGGAAGAAAATTTCTATAAGTTAAAAATATTATAATAATTGTTTTAATAATTTTTTTAAAATAATTTCTGCGCCATAATCAGTGTTCAACGTGCATTAAAAAAATTAAATTAAGATATGTAAAGGAAAATGAACCCTGAAGTAATTTTCATATTTTCAGTGGAATTAAAAAATGCCAATTTATGCTGGTTACGATTATGAAATCAGATTTTTAGTAAAGGTGAAAATATTATTGTCAAAATATGTACATATTTATTCAGAAACATTTGATTTAATTAAATCACGAAATATTACGTATATCTGAAAAGTCATTTTCAGTATTAATTATTTACGAGTTTACTGTGTGCGTGTGCGTGAGTGCGCGGGCTTGTGTAATTATTATTATTTAATAATACTATAATATATATATATATATATATATATATATATATATATATATATATACTATTTTTTCGTTGCACAACGTCAACTTTAAGCCACTTCATAAAGACAATACACTTGCGAGAACGTAATGGTAGTAATGAAACTCTAATATACGTTCAATTTAAGAATTGTAAAAAGCTGTCCGTATCACACCGTGAGATCTCTAATGTAAATATAATCCACAATTACATATTGTTTTCCTTACGGCTCGATGATAACATCAAACCTTCAAAAAATTAAAACAATATAGTTTGGTAAGTGCTAAAATAGAACGAAATTATTCACAGGATTCAATTAAAATATGAGTAGAACCTTGGATGAGAGGTTACCAATAACGATCAATTTTTATCTAAATAATATGCACTTTTATGCATTATTCGAACTAATTTTAATTAAAAATGTACTTTTTAAATATTTTTTAAAGTAAAATATTTAATTCATTTTACAACAATTACTAATTACTCAATTAAACAAACAAAAATCGAATAGTTAAAAGCAGCGCTATCTACGTATTTACGGTGAACTACCGTAGCATTAAGCTAAAGAGCGAAACATTGTCTTGAAAAGTAAATTGTAAACTGACTAAAGAATGACGGGCTACAAAAGGATTAATTTCTATACATCCAAAAAATCGATTAAGTGGTAGTTTTTTTTTAATTAGCTAGTTGGGTATTTGAAAATATCGAGGCACACATCAGTCCCGTTAACGTGATGGATGTGAACTTTAAAACATAATTTGTTGAATCATACACTTTGGAAATCAGATTACACTACCACAATAAGCATTAAAATATTCGTATTGCTTTTAAAACTTTAAAATTAAATTGATGGTACGAAAATGTATCTCGACCGTCGTCAAGTTCAGTATTCCGTACTTCCTGAGTATTTTGAAATTTTTTTTTATTAATTTAAACAGACTTACATTAATATTACTATTGTGAAATTCGATTTTCTATATAATTTGTTTCACTCATCAAATAGTCCCCTCCACGGAAATCTTTAGTAAAAGGCGAAAGATTTATACGATTTAAAGGGAAACCAGAGTAAAACAAACATATTAAATTGAAATAAGTTTGTTAAAGGTTGTTTTTGAGGCTCACCTTTTAATAGCAAGCCTGCCCAAAAAATAAGTCAACTGTTGATAACATTGTATTTATATATACACTATGTACAAGTTAACCCAGTAACATTTAGCCGTTGTATTAAAGCGAATAGTATGGAATAGTCGACCGAGAGTTTCATTTGTTTCATAATAACGTATTGCCTACTCTGCGCCTGCAATGCTAACTATTGATTATAGTAAAATTTCTGTTAGTATTGTAATGTGATAGGATCCAGCACTGGCCAGTGAAATGTCTGGCAATCATTAGTTCTTGAGCATATTTGCAATTATTCTCTTTTCAGAAAGTTTCACATTATTAACCTACTATTTTCAGTTTATATTACATCTTTCATGTTTCAAAAAAATACGATTTTTAATGTTTGTATTTATGTTTTTGAAATTATAATTCCTTACGTCAATTATCTTCTTTTAATGATCTTAGAAAAATAAATAAAACGATAAAATCATTTCATTCAATAATTTTTTGGCTGACACAACTTTACTGACGATGAAAAACCAAAAACTTTATTCACTTAACTTTTGTCATATAATTATACATTTTTATGGCACTTTACCTATTAAACAAACATATCATTACTGTATTTAAAACAGTCTAGTTCGAACAGCATCATATGTGAATCAAATGAATAATTAAAAAATCATATTTCTAAGTGTGCTCTGTAATGTGTTATATAAAATGAAATTAGAAAATTTATGTTTATCAAAATTGGAACCAAATGTTTTAAAAGATATTTAAAAGTGCTGTTGGTTTTAGTACACTGTATGCAGATTAGGTTTGCCGATATTTTTCTCAAAAAAAGGAACCGATATTTCCTTTTAAAAAATTAATAATCACTAGTAGAACAGTTTGGTAACAACCTTGTTCAAACCGTTATCACAAAAGAATTTATGGATTTTTCAATCAAAAATGGATCGATATTACGACTAAAACCGACACTCAAAAGACACACATGCACCGCGCGTGTGCTTTCTACACACACACACACACACACACACGCACACGCACACGCACACGCACTCGCACACGTACACGCACACGCACACGCACACGCACACGCACACACACACACACACACACACACACACACACACACACACACACACACACACACACACACACACACACACACACACACACACACACACACACACACACACACACACACACACACACACACACACACACACACACACACACACACACACACACACACACACACACACACACACACACACACACACACACACACACACACACACACACACACACACACACACACACACACACACACACACACACACACACACACACACACACACACACACACACACACACACACACACACACACACACACACACACACACACACACACACACACACACACACACACACACACACACACACACACACACACACACACACACACACACACACACACACACACACACACACACACACACACACACACACACACACACACACACACACACACACACACACACACACACACACACACACACACACACACACACACACACACACACACACACACACACACACACACACACACACACACACACACACACACACACACACACACACACACACACACACACACACACACACACACACACACACATTAAAGATAAGCTAACTTTTGTGTTATTATTATTAAAAATTGTATGAGTTTGAGAAGATTTCTCAAACAACTGTAGATATGCTTACTTGTTATTGTTATTGATAATAATTATATAAGAACAGAATTATATCCCATTATGATTTAAAAAAATAACTATAGTCTTGTTAACATAAATTGTTTAAGGCAGCTTTAAAAACAACAAACTGTTATTTTTCAGATGAAAACAGTCCGTACACTTGTTATTGTGGAACAAAAGTTAAGTAAAGCTTAAATGTATGAACTAGCAGAGTAATAATAAATTCTATTATTATTTATAAAAATGAGGGCAATTTTTATTGCAACAACTTGAGTCTTGAACCTACAACTTTGGAGGTACACCAGACTGACCAGTGCTTTAAAAAAGTCAAACACGCCAGCCCTATGGTCATAGAAATAATTAATTAGTGATAAAAAGTACTATAGATCAGTAAATTGTTCAGTTTTGTCTTCTTGATAACATTGGTTCAACCACAGTAAAAGAAATATGATTGCTTTGTTGTTGATTGTTTTTTAATTAAAGAATTGAACAGGTTCATTTTTATGTTACTTACAAAATTTGTTTGGATAAAGCACCAATTAATAAAAGTAAAGTAGAACATGTACATAGCCTAAGTACAAGAACTGAAAGAAAAAAGGAAACACTTGTTAAATTATTTGCCTAACCATAAGAAAGTAATGTTTTGTTAGTACGATATGGTTTAAATTTATTTTATCCAGTAAAAAATATAAAATAACATTTTAACATTATTAAACAATAAATTAATAGAGCTTTAAGGCTGCAAAAAATAGGTTATCACAATTAATTTTCAATACACCTCTATTACTAACAGATTGTAAATTTGTTTTTTGCTAACGTAATTAATTATAAATTTTTTTTTGTTATTTTAAGGCAAAAAGCACATTAAGACTATAATCGCCTCCCTAAATGTAAGTGTAAGTTTAAAGTTTTAAAGTCGTAAGTATAAGTGTGTGTTAGACTCGGGTTACCGCGAGGGACGTCTAAATCCTCTCAATAGGTGCAGCTAGTCTGCACTCCCCTGTGAGGATTAATTATAAGAGTATTCACTAGATAAAAATAATGCTTACATTATAAATTTAAGCACACTAATTGTGCATGAGAATGTGGCAATAATAAAATAACTTTTTTTTTTTTTTGGTGTTTAACGTCTGACTATTGTGCACACTTAGGCTAATGCAGACGATGGGATGATTTATAGCGTATGAAAATGCCAAGCCCTCGCCGGGAATCGAACCTGGGTCCTCAGGGTGAAAGCCTAGTACGCTATCCACTAGGCCACCGAGGCAGCTAATAAAATAACTAAGCAGGTGCCAAGATATTAAAAAAAAACTTTTCAGGTAAAATACAATATTACACATTTTATGTTGCATCATGAAATTAATTTCAAAAAATTATATTTATTCACTCTGTAACTGATCTTGAGTTAAAATAAAGAAATTTGTAGCTGTATTAATACTTCTTAGTGTTAAAACTAAATGTCTGAACCAAGAAGAAATTCTCCAGACATTTTAGATATGCACAGTATTCAAAAAAGTGAGGAAATTAATATTTTTACTCTTTTGAGAAAATCAAATATGAATGGTTTCATATTTTTAACAGATCATAAAAATCAATAGCTTGAAGCAGATGTAAGAGTCTTGTTGTAAAGTTTCTTTATGACTAAGTGTTAGCATATGTGATATAAAGTATCCATATCCACCAAGTACCTCTTTCTTAAAACAATTTCATTTAATGTAAGTGTTAAAGTTAAAGCTTTAAACAATCAATGAGCGATGACTGACATCTCAGATTAAGGCCCTTTTAGTGTAGAATGAACAATATTGAAACTAATAAAAATCTTCTTGGATAACATTTAAAAAAATTGTTGTCAAACAAAGTTTTTTGAAAATAAGGAAGGAAATTGAAAGTCTTCCTCTTCTTGCTTTAAACTAAATTATCCTGTGGACCATATTGGACCTATTCCCTATTCCCTATAAAACAGTTAATTAATAATAAGGTTTACTGAGCTATTTATTAACATAAAAGCCCAGTACGCTATCAACTAGGCCACAGAGGCAGCTCGCCATTGCTTATTACTGTAGTTTGCAAGGTGAATAGTGAATCAAGGATTCAGCATTCATGTTCACTGCTAATGAATGTTTTATAACATTAAATTTTTTTTCATTAGTCTAAAAGATATTTGGGATTGTTACTAGAGATGACTTAATTTCTCTAACTTAAGCCATAATAAAGCCATTATTTCTAATCTATTCAACAGACATAAAGAAATACTTTAAAGCAATAAATGTATTACAGTAAACTCATGATAATCAATAATGTATTAATTTAATTGTTTCAGCATTGTAAAGATTTTATATAGTATCTTACTTAAAAAGCTGCAGTTTTTACTATTTTATACAGTTTCTTGAGTTACTGAAGTCACTGCACTTGTTTGTTTTTCTTTAGTACAAATGGAAATGAACTGCATGCTAAGAGATGGGCAAAATGTCTGTTTCTCCTGCTAATACCTGCTAGAAAAACCTCATAGCAGGTATTAGGTTTGAATAAACCATTTCTTCTTTTCCTTTTCACTGATCCATTATTTTTACAATTCATCAGTAGCAATGTGTGATATAGGTTAATGTGTTTTTTTTTTTTAACGTCCGACTATTGTGCACACTTGGACTAATGCAGATGATGGGATGATTTATAGCGTACGAAAATGCCAAGCCCTGACCGTAAATCGAACCCGGGTCCTTAGGGTGAAAGCCTAGTACGCTATCAATTAAGCCACAGAGGCGGCTATAGGTTAATGTGAGCATATGCCTTCTGTATAATAGTAAGTATCTTGGTTTAGTCTAAAATTTAAATTTACCTTCAGTTCTTCTATTGATGATACCTGTAGTATTAAATCTTGGCTGTATAGGGGCCATGGATAGATAATTATTACTGTGCAAAGTTTGCATGTCCTCATGATCTTGACTGTGAAACTTTGAATAATCCATTTCAACTCCAGGCACCTGTACTGGTAGTTCCTGATAATCTATGAATGAGTTGCCGTACGGATAATAGTCAACAACTTTAGTTTCGAATTCGGGGAACTTGATCGAAGCCTTCTTTAAGTTATCGAATACAACTTTTGCTACCAGAATGAAAGAAACAATAAATGCTAGTTTGCTGATAAAAAGTGACTGCAAAAGAAATATTTTGATCGCAGTGAAAGCTGATATGAGAAGGCCTGTGAACTTGAAGCCTGCGATTAGTGGAACAGTCACTTGTGCCAGCTTACTGTCGCGACCTGTAACAGGACAGATATAAAATATTTAGAACAATGAATTTTCACCAGAATTCATAATCGATGCAGCAGTTTTAATCTAACTTTTAAAAGACTAATGACAGATCTAATATGTCTGCATAATTGCAAGTTTTTTAAGGGCAGTTAGTCATAAACCCATCTGTCCCTGACCACCATCAATCAGTTTTAATAAAAATGTCTGAAAGGATTTGAAGAGGACAGATGTGGAAGGTTGGAAAGATGTTGCTACAAATAAAGTAATTCTGTAAGAAAATTAATTGTTTTCAAAGCACAAACCAATGATTCAGGATTTCATTACAAAGAGGCTGTGGTTTGGGAGTATAGAATTCCCCTGGGTGAAGGGTATCCAGAGGATCAGTTCAGGTAGTTGAAAACACAATTTAGACATACAAATATGAATCTCTGTTTCATTTTACCAGTTAAAGTTCATACGATTTTTTTCATTATTATGTTATATTTTGCCTTTATAATAACAAAATAAATGGTTTTACATGATAACTTATGCTGAACAGTGAAGGATGAACATAACAATAATAAAACCAAAATAATTTCAAAAGATTTCTCAATGTATACAAGTTAAAAGTATTTAATCCCTTAATCAGTACAACTTAAGGCATTCATTAATGATATTGGGCTTGCTGGGACAATTTTCTTTAGAACTTTTTTATTAATTGTAAAAAAAGTATGAACTTATTTTTATTTTAAACAGTAAAAATGTAAATACAGGCCTAATATTTTTAACTTAAATCATATTTTTTGTAAATATTCATGTATAATTGAATAAATATTGTACCTTCATATAATTTTCATTATTATATTGAAAGGAATGTTTAATGTATAGTGTTATTGTTATGTCTTAGTTTATAAAATTTCAATGAGCCAGTTCTTTATCCTTTTAAGTGGTCTTAGTGAAGTTTTACCACTTCATATTGCTATAGCTTTTACTATTAATTTATTAAATTGGATCTAAACAACTTCAACTCATCCTAAGCATATGTTATTTAAGGTGAGCTCTCTTGCCACATTTAAGAAAAAATAAAATGGGAAAATAATAAATTTATTAACTAGATCATATGGTCTTGCTTCAAACTTAATCAATGTGCATACGATTATTCCATGGATTGACCAGAGACCCTTGATGTTCCATGGTAAGTATTATCATTGACTATACAAATTCTGCAGTTTTATCTTCTTTCCTGCATAACCTATACATGGTTTCTCTGTAGTACATTCCTATCCTGGTCGTGTTCACTCAGACCATTCACTGTAATGACTCCATGGTTTTCCTAAAGTGTCCTCTGCAATTATATCAATGTTTCCAGCTGGAAGCCCTCCAGTCTTAGAGTACAGTTCCTACCAGCCCTGTTATCGCACAACAATAAGAGTTGTGTTTCCAACATCCCAGGTTTGATTCCTAGGAGGTCTTATACTTCTAGGTTTAATTAGAAGCCCTTTGCTTCATGTCTCCTCTCAGTTTTCACATCTAAATGTTTGTCTGTTTTGAGTTAACTTTACTGACTGGATATGTTTGACTCGCATGTCTCCCTTCTTCCACTGCATGCTAAGAAGGTCCACCAGCGTCCCTACATTCACTGTTCTATGGGATTAGATTTTCCTCTCCTTCCATGGTAATTTTACTCTCTGGTCCACTTTCATCAGTTCTTCAGGGTTTTCTGGACTTTGAAGGTTTGTTTACAACCATACAAATCCTATATAAATCCATTTTATTAATAGTTAGGAAAATAAAATGTTCAGCATTACAGAGCCCTGTATGCATAAGTAAGACTAGATTAAAGATTGAGGTTGTCTGGTATCCAGAGCCTGCATACTTGAGATAACCTCGCCCTTAGCCATGCAATCTTCAGGCTACACTGTTCCACCTTGGCTTAGGATGAAAGTATTTAACCCAAGAGGAGATAAATTAAGAAAAATTATATTCAGTTAATGCAAATTGGGATTGACGAACCCGTACTCACATTGTGCGAGACCCTGAGGGGATCATCTACTACCACTTATAATAAATTTAAAACAAATTTTAATCCATGTTGTAGACTTAGAATTACACCAAATTACAGATAGATTTGTATAGTTATAAAAAAAGTTTTAGAATATGAAATTTTTTCGGAATAATATACAAAATGATTTTTACATATTGAATATGAAGTAGTGTTGTAAGCTATATAAGTACTTTATATATTTTTTAATTGATTATTAAGTTTTTCAAAATGAAGTTACAATTTTATGATTGTGATAAAATTATTTTTTTTTTTTACCATATAAATAGATTTACTTTGGTGACATGGGCTAATGGAGACATTAGTTTTGTTTGTTACTCTAGCAATAATTTTGTAATCATATCAACAAACACTTATTATAAGTACACAAAAACAAATGCTTTGTTTTGTGTAAATTATATGAATTAGTAGCTTAATAATTGCTTATAGTATGAATAATGAGGTAATTACTGCAAGGGTAACAAATTGGTTAGGTCAATTGATTAAATTTAGTTGTTTATTTTATTATACTTAAGAGTACCAACGGAAATGAGCCGCCTCGGTGGCCTAGGTGATAGCGTACTAGGCTTTCACCCCGAGGGCCCGGGTTCGATTCCCGGTCAGGGCTTGGCATTTTCATATGCTATAAATCATCCCATCGTCTGCATTAGCCCAAGTGTGCACAATAGTCAGACGTTAAAAAAAAAAAAAAAAAAAAAAAAAAAAAAAAAAAAAAAAAAAAAAAAAAAAAAAAAACGGAAATGTTTGCACAGCTGCTTGGGTGAAATATGATGCCATAAGTGGGGGTGATGAACTATAAAAGCATCAGCTTAAGTTAGGTAAAGTGAGATTTAATTGGTTTAGGAATTATGAACAGGTTAGAAAAACTACCAACACATAAAAGAGGAGGCAGTTTTTAAAGGAAGCCAAGAGCCTTTTTTTTTGTTTTTTGGTTTAATGTCTTTATGTCAGACTAATGAAAACGGAAATTACAGTAACAGACAGAAAAAACTAATGATAGTAACTAGACTCAAATTGCATACAAGTAATTAATTATTTTACAATAATAAATCTATGTACCAGTCAATTTAAAAAATATGAACTTTCACAATCCGTTTATCTGACTGAAGGTAATTTAGGTTACTAAAAAACTAGTCCATTAATTTATTCAATCAGGTGTTTATTTTATGCCTAATCGTGTCAGTTGAATAATTAAATGATATTAGGAGAGGGAAAATATATAAAATATACTAAATTTGTATTAGTTTACCTGTTCTCACTTTGCATAATCTTGCAATATCGTTGATCTCAGAAGTCAGGCTCAAAATAGAAGTTTCCGAATCCGCCGCCGCTAACTCGCATGTTACTTTGCCACAGCCAATCCAAAGGAATAGGAAAAATGCTTTCGTGTATATCATTGTTGATGTATTCTCGTTTTTAACACTCGGAACCTTGTAAAGCACAATATAAAAACCATATGTAATAATCAATTAATGTCAATGAATTCAAAACGAATCAGCGGGAGTCATCAGTAGTTAACAAACCTTTTTTAAATGACCGACTTGAAATATTTCTTAATATTCTCTTTAACGGTAGCCAAAAGTGGAAAATTAAATTTTGTTTTCAAGTATGCAGTAAAATGATTCAAGTCGTTTATTGGAAGTGCAAACGGAAGATTTGTCTTACAAATACAAATATGATGCAAATGAGCGTCAGTAATACTTTTTTTGAACACAGAAAGCCTCGCAGCGTTATTGTCAACTACTTAAGATAAGAAGAAAAGAACAAAATTTTTAATTATAAAATGAACCTGTTCGTGTATCACAAAATGGAAGATTTGTAAATAAAATGATGCTCATAGTGACACAGTCTGGTACGTGCTGATGCGAAGATATGCTTTTAAAACAATTCAACCTGTCCTTTTGAGACATGATAGGATTGTAGAGGATCATAACAAGCATTGCCCCCTAACAGTTGTATAAAGATAATAAAATAATATTATGAAAAAATGTCAGATATTTATTTAAATATTTGTTTTGTTTCAATAGTAAATTAAAATTAACGCGAGGTTAAAAATGAAAATGGCTGCTATGGTATTTTCAAATAATATTGCTGAAACTGGACATGTTTTAAGTAATAATAACAGTAAAGATGTCGTTAGTAAATTATGATAGTTGTTTTTTATAAAAATAACAGTATAACAAAATTTTCTCAATGTATTTTACAATGTTTAAATCATTCATAGTAAAATAGATGAATACTCGTTTTTTGCTATGACAGCCGCCTCGGTGGCCTAGTTGGTAGCGTACTGGGCTTTCACCCCGAGGACCCGGGTTCGATTCCCGGCCAGGGCTTGGCATTTCCATACGCTATAAATCATCACATCGTCTGCATTAGCCCAAGTGTGCACAATAGTCGGACGTTAAACACCAAAAAAAAAAAAAATCTTTGCTATGACGGTGTAAAAGTTCTGGACATTTTAGTGAAAACAGTAGGAATTAGAAAAAAACGTTAAATTATAAAGTCGTAGAAAATTTAAACCCTAACGATTTACATTAAAACAAATCCGAGTAACTTTTAAACCGGTATGGATTAAAAAATGGGACGATACCAAAGTGTTTCCTTATCCGGACATTATTTCGGCCATTATCGGATGAATATGATAAAAACTACGTTGGTTTTGTTAATTTACTTGAAGCCAGCGTAGCCGCCTCGGTGGCCTAGTTGATAGCATACTAGGCTTTCATCCCGAGGACCCGGGTTCGGTTCCCGGCCAGGGCTTGGCATTTTCATACGCTAAATCATCCCATCGTCTGCATTAGCCCAAGTGTACACAATAGTCGGACGTTAGAAAAAAAACATTAAATTTAAACTCATTGTTAATTAGCTCATTTATCTCAAATATTTATCTAAAAAAAAATAATAATAATAAATAAATAAAGCCAGCGTTAATGGGTCTTCCTATAATGGCCGTTCAAACACATGTTCCCACCAAACATTAGCCGCCTCGGTGGCCTAGTTGATAGCGTACTAGGCTTTCACCCCGAGGAACCCGGGTTCGATTCCCGGCCATGGCTTGGCATTTTCATACGCTATAAATCATCCCATCGTCTGCATTAGCCCAAGTGTGCACAATAGTCGGACGTTAAACACAAAAAAAAACCACCAAACATTCGCTAACATCCCGTCACAGTTAGACAATGTTCAACAACGCTACTACAAAATATGTTGATTTTGTAAACTGTGAAATTCTTCGCGAAAGAAAAAAAATCCGATATCCGTTGTGGTCGTTTTTAAAGTTTAAGAAAATGTTTCGGTGCAGTGTAAAAAGCAGATACTTTTTTACATTTCAAAACAAAACTACAAACCAATCAAAATAAAAGCCAGTACGTTATGAATACAAAATACATTAATGAAAACGAGTAAATTATATTTTCTTCGAAAATATTTTACTAAATAAACGCTATTTTATGAAATAGAATAGCATTCTCAAGTTTCATTTTACTTTTTACAACTCAGATAATTAAAGCACATCGAAGATAATTCTGAAATTTACAGTAATCTTGTTACGAAAGTAGTTTTTGTGGTAGGCCGTACACGAAAATCCAAAATTCTAGAACCCTCCGTAAACGAAAACTACGATTGGATTAGCGTCTGGGTGCCTAATTCTGTTCGTAGGCTACTATTGGCTGCCTAACGCGGAAAAGTTTTGGAGAAAAAATATTTATAAACAAATTTAAACTTGTAAGATAAACTTTCAGTAGATAATAATAAAGTATGTAACTTATGTACAAGATATAAACATATATACTATTATATTTTATGAACGAAATTAAGTTTAATTGCTAAAAGGTCTACAAAATGGTAAAATATTAAGGTATTTAAATTTTGCTATCAGCCCAGGACGATGCTAAAGCAGTAAAAAGGTTCCCTTTTTTCTCTCTTTATTTGTTTCACCCAACTTTGGGGTACACCAAATCAATCACTTCTCAATGTTCTGTGCCTTCCTCGTAGCCCAGTATTGCTTCATTCGTTGCGATCTTGCTTTTCTTTCTTCGTCAGAGATTTGGATCGTTCGCTTGGATTTGACTTTGCCTTGGAACCGTTGTTCCCTTTTTTATTATTTGGTGTTTAGTTATTTTATTTGGTTATAAAAGAGCTAAGAAAAAATTAACCGTTTGTTCCGTCTATGTTGTAATGTATTATTTTAGGTCATAGTAAAGCACTGCTTTATAATAACTATTGTTAATTTTTACTACTGAATATTTTGTTTTTGTCTGGGACACTAATGTATCCAGCTTGTTTCTCTTTGTAACTTTTGAAGCTTAGTATTACAAAGATTGAAAATGCATATTCGTTGTTACAGTTTTGTTCGTAAATCTTTTCTCAAAAAAATATCTAAAGTGTAGATCAACTCTCGTTCACAAGCGCTTAAAAACTAGAACATACCCATAAATTCCTGCGCCTATGTTAAAATGCTAAAACTAAAACTCTTTTGACAAGGAACTAAAAACTAAAATCAGCCTTGGGCAGTTCCTCTTTTTAGTTTTAGTATTTTCACGTAGCCCTAAGTATTTACATTTATTATAGTTTTTAAGTTCGAAGTTAGACACTGAAAACGAAGTTGATTACACTCTCGAAAAGTCGTATATTTGTTTCACGTACACAAATCATGGCAAATGTCCGATTAAAATAATCTATGTATATAAAAGGCAATGTCCTGACTGACTGACTGATCAACGTACAGCCCAAACTATAAAACCTAGAGACTTGAAATTTTGAGGATACCTTCGTTTTAATATGTAAGCGCGTACTAAGAAAGGATTTTGCAAAAAATTGATTTTAACTCCATTAAACTGCTTACCCAGTCCAAATTTAATAAACAACGTACAGCCAATACTATTATAGAGACTTGAAATTTTCAAGGTACATTCTTACAACAATGTCAAGGTGCAATAATAAAGGATTTTGTAAAAATTTGATTTTAACACCATTAAATTACTAACCCAGTCCAAATTTAATAATCAAAGTACAGCCAATACTATTATAGCTAGTGACTTGAAATTTTCAGGGTACCTTCTTACAACATTGTCGAGATGCATTGAAAAAGGGGTGCACTGAAAAACGATTTTCCAGTATGCAACCCCTAAAGAGGTAAACATGAGGTACAACAATTATTATTGGAAAAAATATGTTTTTCATCTGACCTTCTTAAAACGTAACATAGTCACTCTTAAGTATAGATAATGAAATATATTTTTCACCTTTTCCCCAAAACTCATCCGCTAAAGAGATTGAAAGAAGGTTTAAAATATAAAAAAGGGGTACAATTTTGTATTGAAAAAATATTTTTTTTATCTTATATTCTAGAAATATGCTGTGAAACACATATTTCAACATTTTTCTGAATTCATCTCCTAAAAGAATAAAAATGGAAAAAGAGTGGGAGAAAAAAGAGTGTTTGCATTGGAGAAAAATATTTTTTATCAAATTTTCTTAAAACTAAACAAAATATTTTAAAACACAAATTATGATACACGCAATTCAGTATTTTCCCCCGAATTCATCCCCTAAAAGGACAAAAATATAGAATATGTATAAATGTTTGTATTGGACAAAAATATTCTTGATCAGATTTTCTTAAATTCGAATGGAACACGTTCGAAGACAATAACACAACATATTCAGGTTATAATATTTTTTCATATTCACTGTAAAATAATCACGAGTTTAGATGATCACGCTTTTATTAATATATTTTTTTATGTTTCTAAATTATTACATTACTGAAACAGTTTAAGTTTCGTGGGCGAAGCCGCGACGGGTAATGCTAGTAACAGTATAATAAAAGGAATATTTCAACAGTAAAAAGCAATTGTAGAAGCAGTGGTTCCAAAGGTGTTCAGTTATTTAAATGCAAATAAAAATTGGCCTATATACTGCACGTAATATTAATACAACCCAAGATACAAACAATACAGAAACTTACCTCTCAGATGACATCGACAAGACAATCTGAGCTTACTGCCGCCATGTGACACCTCAGTTAGCCTAAGTTTCGTGTTAGCGTTATGCTCTCATTTTCACTGTCGCTTGTTATAGTCTGAATCCATAGCGTGAACTCGAACGAGAACCTTATTGTTTTTAATTTATCTTCAGAACTGTTTAAAACAACGTTGGGAAATTATTTATTTTAAAATAAATTGGGTTAGAATGTACAGTACTTGCACACCAGTTAATTGGATTCGTTAGCATCGCGTTTAGGTAGCGCGGAAGTTTTAAAATTAACTTTTGTGATTAAAAATATTAATTAAAGTTTGAATAAAATCGCTTAAGTGTTTCCGTGCTCAACCATTCATTCGACTTAACATGTACTCAGAGCAAGTAATTGGGATATGTATAATTAGGATATTCCGGCTGGTGCTGTCGATGCTGAGGTAAAGAAGATTCGTGCATGCACATTGTACAATATCCTTACGATTAGGATTATATACCCATTCTTCCCGTCAGTGGTCTATCAACACACCTCACAAAGGCTACCGCGGTTTCGAAACTTTATAGTTTCATCTTCAGGCCATACAAAATGTTAAATCCCTCTGTCGAGGTCGTCACAAAGTCAAACAAAACATTAAAACATACATCACAAACACTGAGCACAATTACACGTTTAAAATGTTCATCATGAAAGTTAAATCCCTCTGTCGAGGTCGTCATAAAGTCAAACAAAACATTAACATACATCACAAACACTAAGCACAATTACACGTTTAAAATATTCGTCATGAAATTCGGCTTGGCCAAGCTACACACGCGACTCGTACGTCGTTACATTCCGGACTGTATTTTCCGGATTTCCGGATCATTCCGAATTTCATGACGAATATTTTTAATGTGTAATTGTGCTTAGTTTTTGTAAAGTATGTTTTAATGTATTGTTTGACTTTGTGACGACCTCGACAGAGCGATTAACATTTTGTATGGCCTGAAGATGAAACTATAGAGTTTCGAAACCGCGATAGCCTTTATGAGGTGAGTTGATCGACCACTGACGGGAAGAATGGGTATATAATCCTAATCATTTGAATATGTGGTCCGGTGGCTGGAATGAAATATCTTAACATCCAACTATTCCCTTTTCCTTTTGAGCTCCTCAATTTCTCTACTCAGTAATCTTCCATTTCTTTTCATAATTACGAATTCGATTGGTTTCCTATCAAGAAGCATGCTGCTTGGATTGGAGACAAACATTTCTTAGTTGGTATGACATCTGTCATGTTAAAATGAACATTTTTGGTCTACGGATAGTATGCCAATTTTTCTTCTTAGCTTTTCCTTTAATCCAGTTGGGTGCATAAATTCTTAGCGAAGGTCCTCGAAGGGAATCATATAATATCTCTTCTGTTCCTTAATTGCTCATAATTCGACATGCTTTTGTCAAATATATTTTCCATTTTTTACTTTATCTATTCCAAAGATTTGAACTAATCTTTCATGGCGTTCACTTCTATTAAAACACGTTCCTGAACAACACGTTAACTGTTATCTAGCGTATAACAAAAACTAATTATTATTTTGTTGTGAGGTAATATGGGAGGGGGGGTCAAATACAATTCCTCACAATTTCAAAATAAATTTTAACCTGTTTGTAGTACTTAGTATATCCAAATATTGCAAGTACAGAAAACACTCGATTAAACGGACTTCTAATATAGCACACAACAAAAACCAATTATTATTTTATTATTATGAGGTAGTAGTGGTGGGGGGAAGGTAAAATCCAATACCTTATTGCCGCCTCGGTGGCCTAGTTGATTGCGTACTGGGCTTTCCCCCCGAGGACCCGGTTCGATTCCCGGCCAGGGCTTGGCATTTTCATTTGCTATAAATGATTCCACCGTCTGCATTAGCCCAAGTGTGCACAATAGTCGGACGTTAAAGAAAAAATCCAATACTTTACACTTTCAAAATAATACTTAAATTTGTATAGTACCTTGTTTTTCAAAACTTTAAAACTACATAAATCTCTCTATTAAACGGTATCGAATTTAGCGTACTAAAAAACTAATTATTATTTTTTATGAGGTACTAGACGGGGGAGTTCAATTAAATGCCTCAATCTTTCAAAATAATACTTAAATACATATAGAACTTTGTACTTCCAAACATTACAATTACAGAAAACCTCGATTAAAAAAACGGCCTTCGCGTTTAGAGTACAAAAAAACTAATTTGTTTTGCTATGACGTAATATCGGGGTGGGAATAAAATTCAATATCACACTCTTTCAAAATAACATTTAAATGCGTATAGTTCAATGTTTTCCCAAACTTTACCAGGGTAAAACAAACACTAATTATTATTTTGTTATGAGGAACTGGGCGCGGGGAGTCGAATTCAGTTTCTCACTCTTTCAAAATAATACATAAATGCGTATTGTACATTGTTTATCCAAATATTAGAACTACAGAAAACCCTCGATTAAACAGACTTAGAATTTAGAGTACAACAAAAATTATTATTTTGCTTATGGGTAATAGTGGGGGAGCAATTGTAGATCCAATTGCTTACTCTTGTAAAATAACATTTAACGGCGTATAATAATTTGATTATCCAAACAATACAAGTGCAGGAAACCCTCGATTAAACGGACATCGAATCTCGCGTACAACAAAAACTTATTATTATTTTGTTATGACTTAATAGGGGGGGAGTAGGTCCAATTGCTTACTCTTGTAAAATAACATTTAAGGGCGCATAATAATTTGATTATCCAAACAATACAACTAAAGGAAAACCTCGATTAAACGGACATCGAATCTCGCGTACAACAAAAAGTAATTATTATTTTGTTATGACTTAATAGGGGGGGGCAATTCCAATTGCTTACTCTTGTAAAATAACATTTAAGGGCGTATAATAATTTGATTATCCAATCAATACAACTGCAGGTAACCCTCGATTAAACGGACATCGAATTTCGCGTACAACAAAACGTTATTATTATTTTGTTATGACTTAATAGGGGGGGGTAGATCCAATTGCTAACTCTTGTAAAATAACATTTAAGGGCCCATAATAATTTGATTATCCAAATAAGACAACTGCAGGAAACCCTCGATTAAACGGACATCGAATCTCGCGTACAACAAAAAGTAATTATTATTTTGTTATGACTTAATAGGGAAGGGGATTGGATCCAATTGCTTACTCTTGTAAAATAACATTTAAGGGCGTATAATAATTTGATTATTCAAGGAATACAACTGTAGGTAACCCTCGATTAAACGGACATCGAATTTCGCGTACAACAAAACGTTATTATTATTTTGTTATGACTTAATAGGGGGGGGGGGGTAGATCCAATTGCTAACTCTTGTAAAATAACATTTAAGGGCCCATAATAATTTGATTATCCAAATAAGACAACTGCAGGAAACCCTCGATTAAACGGACATCGAATCTCGCGTACAACAAAAAGTAATTATTATTTTGTTATGACTTAATAGGGAAGGGGATTGGATCCAATTGCTTACTCTTGCAAAATAACATTTAAGGGCGTATAATAATTTGATTATTCAAGGAATACAACTGTAGGTAACCCTCGATTAAACGGACATCGAATCTCCCGTACAACAAAAAGTTATTTTTATTTTGTTATGACTTAATAGGGGGGGGTAGATCCAATTGCTTACTCTTTTAAAATAAGTTTTAAGGGCGTATAATAATTTGATTATGCAAACAAAACAACTGCAGGTAACCCTCGATTAAACGGACATCGAATCTCGCGTACAACAAAAAGTAATTATTATTTTGTTATGACTTAATAGGGAGGGGGTAGATCCAATTGCTTACTCTTGTAAAATAACATTTAAGGGCGTATAATAATTTGATTATCCAAACAATACAACTGCAGGTAACTCTCGATTAAACGGACATTGAATCTCGCGTAAAACAAAAAGTAATTATTATTTTGTTATGCCTTAATAAAGGGGGGTTGATCCAATTGCTTACTCTTGGAAAATAACTTTTAAATGCGTATAATAATTTGATTATCCAAACAATACAACTGCAGGTAACACTCGATTAAACGGACATCGAATCTCGCGTACAACAAAAAGTAATTATTATTTTGTTATGACTTAATAGGGAGGGGGGAAGATCCAGTTGGTTACTCTTGTAAAATAACATTTAAGGGCGTATAATAATTTGATTATTCAAGGAATATAACTGTAGGTAACCCTCGATTAAACGGACAACGAATCTCCCGTACAACAAAAGTTATTTTTATTTTGTTATGACTTAATAGGGGGTAGATCCAATTGCTTACTCTTTTAAAATAACTTTTAAGGGCGTATAATAATTTGATTATGCAAACAAAACAACTGCAGGTAACCCTCGATTAAACGGACATCGAATCTCGCGTACAACAAAAAGTAATTATTATTTTGTTATGACTTAATAGGGAGGGGGTAGATCCAATTGCTTACTCTTTAAAATAACATTTAAGGGCGCATATTAATTTGATTATCCAAACAACACAACTGCAGGTAACTCTCGATTAAACGGACATCGAATCTCGCTTACAACAAAAAGTTATTATTATTTTGTTATGACTTAATAGGGGGTAGATCCAATTGCTTACTCTTTAAAATCACATTTAAGGGCGCATAATAATTTGATTATCCAAACAATACAACTGCAGGAAACCCTCGATTAAACGGACATCGAATCTCGCGTACAACAAAAAGTAATTATTATTTTGATATGACTTAATAGGGGGGGTAGATCCAATTGCTTACTCTTGTAAAATAACATTTAAGGGCGTATAATGATTTGTATATCCAAACAATAAAACTGCACGTAACCTAGATTAAACGGACATCGAATCTCGCGTACAACAAAACGTTATTATTATTTTGTTAGGACTTAATAGGGGTGGGGTAGATCCAATTGCTTACTCTATAAAATAACATTTAGGGCACATAATAATTTGATTATCCAAAAAATACAACTGCAGGAAACCCTCGATTAAACGGATATCGAATCTCGCGTACAACAAAAAGATATTATTATTTTGTAATTACTTAAAAGGGGGCGGGTGTTGATCCAATTGCTTACTCTTGTAAAATAACATTTAAGGGCATATAATAATTTGATTATCCAAACAATACAACTGCAGGTAACCCTCGATTAAACGGACATCGATTCTCGCGTACAACAAAAAGTAATTATTATTTTGTTATGACTTAATAGGGGGGGGGGTAGATCCAATTGCTTACTCTTGTAAAATAACATTTAAGAGCGCATAATAAATTGATTATCCAAACAATACAACTAAAGGAAAACCTCGATTAAACGGACATCGAATCTCGCGTACAACAAAAAGTAATTATTATTTTGTTATGACTTAATAGGGGGGGGCAATTCCAATTGCTTACTCTTGTAAAATAACATTTAAGGGCGTATAATAATTTGATTATCCAATCAATACAACTGCAGGTAACCCTCGATTAAACGGACATCGAATTTCGCGTACAACAAAACGTTATTATTATTTTGTTATGACTTAATAGGGGGGGGTAGATCCAATTGCTAACTCTTGTAAAATAACATTTAAGGGCCCATAATAATTTGATTATCCAAATAAGACAACTGCAGGAAACCCTCGATTAAACGGACATCGAATCTCGCGTACAACAAAAAGTAATTATTATTTTGTTATGACTTAATAGGGAAGGGGATTGGATCCAATTGCTTACTCTTGTAAAATAACATTTAAGGGCGTATAATAATTTGATTATTCAAGGAATACAACTGTAGGTAACCCTCGATTAAACGGACATCGAATTTCGCGTACAACAAAACGTTATTATTATTTTGTTATGACTTAATAGGGGGTAGATCCAATTGCTAACTCTTGTAAAATAACATTTAAGGGCCCATAATAATTTGATTATCCAAATAAGACAACTGCAGGAAACCCTCGATTAAACGGACATCGAATCTCGCGTACAACAAAAAGTAATTATTATTTTGTTATGACTTAATAGGGAAGGGGATTGGATCCAATTGCTTACTCTTGCAAAATAACATTTAAGGGCGTATAATAATTTGATTATTCAAGGAATACAACTGTAGGTAACCCTCGATTAAACGGACATCGAATCTCCCGTACAACAAAAAGTTATTTTTATTTTGTTATGACTTAATAGGGGGGGGTAGATCCAATTGCTTACTCTTTTAAAATAAGTTTTAAGGGCGTATAATAATTTGATTATGCAAACAAAACAACTGCAGGTAACCCTCGATTAAACGGACATCGAATCTCGCGTACAAAAAAAAAGTAATTATTATTTTGTTATGACTTAATAGGGAGGGGGTAGATCCAATTGCTTACTCTTGTAAAATAACATTTAAGGGCGTATAATAATTTGATTATCCAAACAATACAACTGCAGGTAACTCTCGATTAAACGGACATTGAATCTCGCGTAAAACAAAAGTAATTATTATTTTGTTATGCCTTAATAAAGGGGGGGGGGGTTGATCCAATTGCTTACTCTTGGAAAATAACTTTTAAATGCGTATAATAATTTGATTATCCAAACAATACAACTGCAGGTAACACTCGATTAAACGGACATCGAATCTCGCGTACAACAAAAAGTAATTATTATTTTGTTATGACTTAATAGGGAGGGGGGAAGATCCAGTTGGTTACTCTTGTAAAATAACATTTAAGGGCGTATAATAATTTGATTATTCAAGGAATATAACTGTAGGTAACCCTCGATTAAACGGACAACGAATCTCCCGTACAACAAAAAGTTATTTTTATTTTGTTATGACTTAATAGGGGGGGGGTAGATCCAATTGCTTACTCTTTTAAAATAACTTTTAAGGGCGTATAATAATTTGATTATGCAAACAAAACAACTGCAGGTAACCCTCGATTAAACGGACATCGAATCTCGCGTACAACAAAAAGTAATTATTATTTTGTTATGACTTAATAGGGAGGGGGTAGATCCAATTGCTTACTCTTTAAAATAACATTTAAGGGCGCATATTAATTTGATTATCCAAACAACACAACTGCAGGTAACTCTCGATTAAACGGACATCGAATCTCGCTTACAACAAAAAGTTATTATTATTTTGTTATGACTTAATAGGGGTAGATCCAATTGCTTACTCTTTAAAATCACATTTAAGGGCGCATAATAATTTGATTATCCAAACAATACAACTGCAGGAAACCCTCGATTAAACGGACATCGAATCTCGCGTACAACAAAAGTAATTATTATTTTGATATGACTTAATAGGGGGTAGATCCAATTGCTTACTCTTGTAAAATAACATTTAAGGGCGTATAATGATTTGTATATCCAAACAATAAAACTGCACGTAACCTAGATTAAACGGACATCGAATCTCGCGTACAACAAAACGTTATTATTATTTTGTTAGGACTTAATAGGGGTGGGGTAGATCCAATTGCTTACTCTATAAAATAACATTTAGGGCACATAATAATTTGATTATCCAAAAATACAACTGCAGAAACCCTCGATTAAACGGATATCGAATCTCGCGTACAACAAAAAGATATTATTATTTTGTAATTACTTAAAAGGGGGCGGGTGTTGATCCAATTGCTTACTCTTGTAAAATAACATTTAAGGGCATATAATAATTTGATTATCCAAACAATACAACTGCAGGTAACCCTCGATTAAACGGACATCGATTCTCGCGTACAACAAAAAGTAATTATTATTTTGTTATGACTTAATAGGGGGGTAGATCCAATTGCTTACTCTTGTAAAATAACATTTAAGAGCGCATAATAAATTGATTATCCAAACAATACAACTAAAGGAAACCATCGATTAAACGGACATCGCGTCTCGCGTACAACAAAAAGTAATTATTATTTTGTTATGACTTAATAGGGGGTAGATCCAATTGCTTACTCTTGGAAAATAACATTTTAGGGCGTATAATAATTTTATTATCCAAACAATACAACTGCAGGTAACCCTCGATTAAACGGACATCGAATCTCGCGTACAACAAAAAGTAATTATTATTTTGTTATGACTTAATAGGGGGGGGGGTAGATCCAATTGCTTACTCTCGTAAAATAACATTTAACGGCGTGTAATAATTTGATTATCCAAATAAGACAACTGCAGGAAACACTCGATTAAACGGACATCGAATCTCGCGTACAACAAAAAGTAATTATTATTTTGTTATGACTTAATAGGGAGGGGGTAGATCCAATTGCTTACTCTTTAAAATAACATTTAAGGGCGCATATTAATTTGATTATCCAAACAACACAACTACAGGTAACTCTCGATTAAACGGACATCGAATCTCGCTTACAACAAAAAGTTATTGTTATTTTGTTATGACTTAATAGGGGGTAGATCCAATTGCTTACTCTTTAAAATAACATTTAAGGGCGCATAATAATTTGATTATCCAAACAATACAACTGCAGGTAACCCTCGATTAAACGGACATCGAATCTCGCGTACAACAAAAAGTAATTATTATTTTGTTATGACTTAATAGGGAGGGGGGAAGATCCAGTTGGTTACTCTTGTAAAATAACATTTAAGGGCGTATAATAATTTGATTATTCAAGGAATACAACTGTAGGTAACCCTCGATTAAACGGACATCGAATCTCCCGTACAACAAAAAGTTATTTTTATTTTGTTATGACTTAATAGGGGGGGGGGTAGATCCAATTGCTTACTCTTTTAAAATAACTTTTAAGGGCGTATAATAATTTGATTATGCAAACAAAACAACTGCAGGTAACCCTCGATTAAACGGACATCGAATCTCGCGTACAACAAAAAGTAATTATTATTTTGTTATGACTTAATAGGGAGGGGGTAGATCCAATTGCTTACTCTTTAAAATAACATTTAAGGGCGCATATTAATTTGATTATCCAAACAATACAACTGCAGGAAACCCTCGATTAAACGGACATCGAATCTCGCGTACAACAAAAAGTAATTATTATTTTGTTATGACTTAATAGGGGGGGTAGATCCAATTGCTTACTCTTGTAAAATAACATTTAAGGGCGTATAATGATTTGTATATCCAAACAATAAAACTGCACGTAACCTAGATTAAACGGACATCGAAACTCGCGTACAACAAAACGTTATTATTATTTTGTTAGGACTTAATAGGGGTGGGGTAGATCCAATTGCTTACTCTATAAAATAACATTTAAGAGCGCATAATAAATTGATTATCCAAACAATACAACTGCAGGAAACCATCGATTAAACGGACATCGAATCTCGCGTACAACAAAAAGTAAATATTATTTTTTTATGACTTAATAGGGGGGGGGAGGTAGCTCCAATTGCTTACTCTTGGAAAATAACATTTTAGGGCGTATAATAATTTTATTATCCAAACAATACAACTGCAGGTAACCCTCGATTAAACGGACATCGAATCTCGCGTACAACAAAAAGTAATTATTATTTTGTTATGACTTAATAGGGGGGGTAGATCCAATTGCTTACTCTCGTAAAATAACATTTAACGGCGTGTAATAATTTGATTATCCAAATAAGACAACTGCAGGAAACACTCGATTAAACGGACATCGAATCTCGCGTACAACAAAATGTTATTATTATATTGTTATGACTTAATAGGGGGGGTAGATCCAATTGCTTACTCTTGTAAAATAACATTTAAGGGCGTATAATAATTTGACTATCAAAACAATACACTTGCAGGTAACTCTCGATTAAACGGACATCGAATCTCGCGTACAACAAAAAGTAATTATTATTTTGTTATGACTTAATAGGGGGGGGGCAGATTAAATTGCTTACAATTGTAAAATAATATTTAAGGGCGTATAATAATTTGATTATCCAAGCAATATAACTTTAGGTAACCCTCGATTAAACGGACATCGAATCTCGCATATAACAAAAAGTTATTATTATTTTGTTATGACTTAATAAGGGGGGGGTAGATCCAATTGCTTACTCTATAAAATAACATTTAAGGGCGCATAATAATTTGATTATCCAAAAAACACAACTGCAGGTAACTCTCGATTAAACGGACATCGAATCTCGCGTACAACAAAAAGTAATTATTATTTTATTATGACTTAATAGGGGGTAGATCCAATTGCTTACTCTTGTAAAATAACATTTAAGGGCGTATAATAATTTGATTATCCAAACAATACAACTGCAGGTAACCCTCGATTAAACGGACATCGAATCTCGCGTACAACAAAAAGTAATTATTATTTTGTTATGACTTAATAGGGGGTAGATCCAATTGCTTACTCTTGTAAAATAACATTTAAGGGCGTATAATAATTTGATTATCCAAACAATACAACTGCAGGTAACCCTCGATTAAACGGACATCGAATCTCGCGTACAACAAAAAGTAATTATTATTTTGTTATGACTTAATAGGGGGGGGGTAGATCCCATTGCTAACTCTTGTAAAATAACATTTAAGGGCCCATAATAATTTGATTATCCAAAAAATACAACTGCAGGAAACCCTCGATTAAACGGACATCGAATCTCGCGTACAACAAAACGTTATTATTAATTTGTTATGACTTAATAGGGGGGGGGAGTTCCAATTGCTTACTCTTGTAAAATAACATTTAAGGGCGTATAATAACTTGATTATCCAAACAATACAACTGCAGGTAACTCTCGATTAAACGGACATTGAATCTCGCGTAAAACAAGAAGTAATTATTATTTTGTTATGCCTTAAAAGGGGGGGGGGCTGATCCAATTGCTTACTCTAAAAAAATAACTTTTAAATGCGTATAATAATTTGATTATCCAAACAATAAAACTGCAGGTAACACTCGATTAAACGGACATCGAATCACGCGTACAACAAAAAGTAATTATTATTTTGTAATGACTTAAAAGGAAGGGGGGAAGATCCAGTTGCTTACTCTTGTAAAATAACATTGAAGGGCCCATAAAAATTTGATTATCCAAATAAGATAACTGCAGGAAACCGTCGATTAAACGGACATCGAATCTCTCGTACAACAAAAAGTTATTATTATTTTGTTACGACTTAATAGGAGGGGGTAGATCCAATTGCTTACTCTTGTAAAATAACATTTAAGGGCGTAATTTAATTTGATTATCCAAGGAATACAACTGTAGGTAACCCTCGATTAAACGGACATCGAATCTCCCGTACAACAAAAAGTTATTTTTATTTTGTTATGACTTAATAGGGGGGGGGGTAGATCCAATTGCTTACTCATTTAAAATAACTTTTAAGGTCGTATAATAATTTGATTATGCAAACAATACAACTGCAGGTAACCCTCGATTAAACGGACATCGAATCTCGCGTACAACAAAAAGTAATTATTATTTTGTTATGACTTAATAGGCAGGGGGTAGATCCAATTGCTTACTCTTTAAAATAACATTTAAGGGCGCATAATAATTTGATTATCCAAACAACACAACTGCAGGTAACTCTCGATTAAACGGACATCGAATCTCGCTTACAACAAAAAAAATTTATTATTATTTTGTTATGACTTAATACGGGGGGGGGGGTAGATCCAATTGCTTACTCTTTAAAATAACAATTAAGGGCGCATAATAAATTGATCATCCAAACAATACAACTGCAGGAAACCCTCGATTAAACGGACATCGAATCTCGCGTACAACAAAAAGTTATTATTATTTTGTTATGACTTAATAGGGGGGGGGGTAGATCCAATTGCTTACTCTTGTAAAATAACATTTAAGGGCGTATAATAATTTGATTATCCAAACAATACAACTGCAGGTAACCCTCGATTAAACGGACATCGAAACTCGCGTACAACACAAAGTAATTATTATTTTGTTATGACTTAATAGGGGGAGGGGGGCAGATCCAATTGCTTACTCTTGTAAAATAACATTTAAGGGCGTATAATAATTTGATTATCCAAGCAATACAACTTTAGGTAACACTCGATTAAACGGACATCGAATCTCGCGTATAACAAAAAGTTATTATTATTTTGTTATGACTTAATAGGGGGGGTAGATCCAATTGCTTACTCTTTAAAATAACATTTAAGGGCGCATAATAATTTGATTATCCAAAAAACACAAATACAGGTAACTCTCGATTAAACGGACTTCGAATCTCGCGTACAACAAAAAGTTATTATTATTTTGTTATGACTTAATAGGGGGGGGGTAGATCAAATGCTTACTCTTGTAAAATAACATTTAAGGGCGCATAATAATTTGATTATCCAAACAATACAACTGCAGGAAAAACTCGATTAAACGGACATCGAATCTCGCGTACAACAAAAAGTAATTATTATTTTGTTATGACTTAATAGGGGGGGGGGTAGATCCAATTGCTTACTCTTGTAAAATAACATTTAAGGGCGTATAATAATTTGATTATCCAAACAATACAACTGCAGGTAACCCTCGATTAAACGGACATCGAATCTCGCGTACAACAAAAAGTAATTATTATTTTGTTATGACTTAATACGGGGGTAGATCCAATTGCTTACTCTTGTAAAATAACATTTAAGGGTCCATGATAATTTGATTATCCAAATAAGACAACTGCAGGAAACCCTCGATTAAACGGACATCGAATCTCGCGTACAACAAAAAGTTATTATTATTTTGTTGTGACTTAATAGGGGGTTAGATCCAATTGCTTATTCTTGTAAAATAACATTTAAGGGCGTATAATAATTTGACTATCCAAACAATACAACTGCAGGTAACTCTCGATTAAACTGACATCGAATCTCGCGTATAAAAAAAGTAATTATTATTTTGTTATGACTTAATAGGGGGCGGGGTAGATCCAATTGCTTAATCTTGTAAAATAACATTTAGGGCTCATAATAATTTGATTATCCAAACAATACAACTGCAGGAAACCTCGATTAAACGGACATCGAATCTCGCGTACAACGAAATGTAATTATTATTTTGTTATGACTTAATAGGGAGGGGGTAGATCCAATTGCTTACTCTTTAAAATGACATTTAAGGGCGTATATTAATTTGATTATCCAAACAATACAACTGCAGTTAACCCTCGATTAAACGGACATCGAATCTCGCGTAAAACAAAAAATAATTATTATTTTGTTATGACTTAATAGGGGGAGGGGTTAATCCAATTGCTTACTCTTTAAAATGACATTTAAAGGCGTATAATAATTTTATTATCCAAACAATACAACTGCAGGTAACCCTCGATTAAACGGACATCGAATCTCGCGTACAACAAAAAGTAATTATTATTTTGTTATGACTTAATAGGGGGAGATCCAATTGCTTACTCTTGTAAAATAGCATTTAAGGACGTATAATAATTTTATTATGCATACAATACAACTGCAGGTAACCCGCGATTAAACGGACATCGATTATCGCGTACAACAAAAAGTAATTATTATTATGTTATGACTTAATAGGGGGGGGGTAGATCCAATTGCTTACTCTTGTAAAATAACATTTAAGGGCGCATAATAATTTGATTATCCAAACAATGCAACTGCAGGAAACCCTCGATTAAACGGACATCGAATCTCGCGTACAACAAAAAGTAATTATTATTTTGTTATGACTTTTAGGGGGGGGGTAGATTCAATTGCTTACTCTTGTAAAATAACATTTAAGGGCGTATAATAATTTGATTATTCAAACAATACAACTGCAGGTAACCCTCGATTAAACGGACTTCGAATCTCGTGTACAACAAAAAGTTATTATTATTTTGTTATGACTTAATAGGGGGGGTAGATCCAATTGCTTACTCTTGTAAAATAACATTTAAGGGTGTATAATAATTTGATTATCCAAGCAATACAACTGCAGGTAACCCTCGATTAAACGGACATCGAATCTCGCGTACAACACAAAGTAATTATTATTTTGTTATGACTTAATAGGGGGAGGGGGCAGATCCAATTGCTTACTCCTGTAAAATAACATTTAAGGGCGTATAATAATTTGATTATCCAAGCAATACAACTTTAGGTAACCCTCGATTAAACGGACATCGAATCTCGCGTACAACAAAAAGTTATTATTATTTTGTTATGACTTAATAGGGGGGGAGGTAGATCCAATGCTTACTCTTGTAAAATAACATTTAAGGGCGCATAATAATTTGATTATCCAAACAATACAACTGCAGGAAAAACTCGATTAAACGGACATCGAATCTCGCGTACAACAAAAAGTTATTATTATTTTATTATGACTTAATAGGGGGGGGGTAGATCCAATTGCTTACTCTTGTAAAATAACATTTAATGGCGCATAATAATTTGATTATCCAAACAATACAACTGCAGGAAACCCTCGATAAAACGGACATCGAATCTCGCGTACAACAAAAAGTAATTATTATTTTGTTATGACTTAATAGGGGGGGGGGGTAGATCCAATTGCTTACTCTTGTAAAATAACATTTAATGGCGTATAATAATTTGATTATCCAAACAATACAACTGCAGGTAACCCTCGTTTAAACGGACATCGAATCTCGCGTACAACAAAAAGTAATTATTATTTTGTTATGACTTAATACGGGGGGGGGGTAGATCCAATTGCTTACTCTTGTAAAATAACATTAAAGGGCCCATAATAATTTGATTATCCAAATAAGACAACTGCAGGAAACCCTCGATTAAACGGACATCGAATCTCGCGTACAACAAAAAGTTATTATTATTTTGTTGTGACTTAATAGGGGGTTAGATCCAATTGCTTACTCTTGTAAAATAGCATTTAAGGGCGTATAAAAATTTTAAGTATCCAAACAATACAACTGCAGGTAACTCTCGATTAAACGGACATCGAATCTCGCGTATAAAAAAAGTAATTATTATTTTGTTATGACTTAATAGGGGGTAGATCCAATTGCTTACTCTTGTAAAATAACATTTAGGGCGCATAATAATTTGATTATCCAAACAATACAACTACAGGAAACCTCGATTAAACGGACATCGAATCTCACGTACAACGAAATGTAATTATTATTTTGTTATGACTTAATAGAGAGGGGGTAGATCCAATTGCTTACTCTCTAAAATGACATTTAAGGGCGTATATTAATTTGATTATCCAAACAATACAACTGCAGGTAACCCTCGATTAAACGGATATCGAATCTCGCGTACAACAAAAAGTAATTATTATTTTGTTATGACTTAATACGGGGGGGGGGGTAGATCCAATTGCTTACTCTTGTAAAATAGCATTTAAGGACGTATAATAATTTGATTATGCAAACAATACAACTGCAGGTAACCCTCGATTAAACGGACATCGATTATCGCGTACAACAAAAAGTAATTATTATTATGTTATGACTTAATAGGGGGGGGGGTAGATCCAATTGCTTACTCTTGTAAAATAACATTTAAGGGCGCATAATAATTTGATTATCCAAACAATGCAACTGCAGGAAACCCTCGATTAAACGGACTTCGAATCTCGTGTACAACAAAAAGTTATTATTATTTTGTTATGACTTAATAGGGGGGGTAGATCCAATTGCTTACTCTTGTAAAATAACATTTAAGGGTGTATAATAATTTGATTATCCAAGCAATACAACTGCAGGTAACCCTCGATTAAACGGACATCGAATCTCGCGTACAACAAAAAATGATTATTATTTTGTTATGACTTAATAGGGGGGAGGTAGATCCAATTGCTTACTCTTGTAAAATAACATTTAAGGGCGCATAATAATTTGATTATCCAAACAATACAAGTGCAGGTAACTCTCGATTAAACGGACATCGAATCTCGCGTACAACAAAAAGTAATTATTATTTTGTTATGACTTAATAGGAGGGGTAGTAGATCCAATTGCTTACTCTTGTAAAATAACATTTAAGGGCGCATAATAATTTGATTATCCAAACAATACAACTGCAGGAAACCCTCGATTAAACGGACATCGAATCTCGCGTACAACAAAAAGTTATTATTATTTTGTTATGACTTAATAGGGGGGGGAGGTAGATCCAATTGCTTACTCTTGTAAAATAACATTTAAGGGCGTATAATAATTTGATTATCCAAACAATACAACTGCAGGAAACCCTCGATTAAACGGCCATCGAATCTCGCGTACAACAAAAAGTAATTATTATTTTGTTATGACTTAATAGGGGGGGGGTAGATCTAATTGCTTACCCTTGTAAAATAACATTTAAGGGCGTATAATAATTTGATTATCCAAACAATACAACTGCAGGAAACCCTCGATTAAACGGAGATCGAATCTCACGTACAACAAAAAGTTATTATTATTTTGTTATGACTTAAAGGGGAGGGGTAGATCCAATTGCTTACTCTTGTAAAATAACATTTAAGGGCGTATAATAATTTGATTATCCAAACAATACAACTGCAGGAAACCCTCGATTAAACGGAGATCGAATCTCGCGTATAACAAAAAGTAATTATTATTTTGTTATGACTTAATAGGGGGGGGGTAGATCCAATTCTTTACCCTTGTAAAATAACATTTAAGGGCGTATAATAATTTGATTATCCAAACAATACAACTGCAGGAAACCCTCGATTAAACGGAGATCGGATCTCACGTACAACAAAAAGTTATTATTATTTTGTTATGACTTAAAGGGGGGGTAGATCCAATTGCTTACTCTTGTAAAATAACATTTAAGGGCGCATAATAATTTGATTATCCAAACTATACAACTGCAGGAAACCCTCGATTAAACGGACATCGAATCTCGCGTACAAAAAAAATTAATTATTATTTTGTTATGAATTAATAGGGGGTAGATCCAATTGATTACTCTTGTAAAATAACATTTAAGGGCGCATAATAATTTGATTATCCAAACAATACAACTGCAGGAAATCCTCGATTAAACGGCCATCGAATCTCGCGTACAACAAAAAGTAATTATTATTTTGTTATTACTTAATAGGGGGGGGGGTAGATCAATTGCTTACTCTTGTAAAATAACATTTAAGTTCGTATAATAATTTGATTATCCAAACAATACAACTGCAGGTAACTCTCGATTAAACGGACATCGAATCTCGCGTACTACAAAAAGTAATTATTATTTTGTTATGACTTAATAGGGGGGGGGTAGATCCAATTGCTTACTCCTGTAAAATACCATTTAAGGGCGCATAATAATTTGATTATCCAAACAATACAACTGCAGGTAACTCTCGATTAAACGGACATCGAATCTCGCGTACAACAAAAAGTAATTATTATTTTGTTATGACTTAATAGGGGGGGGTAGATCTAATTGCTTACCCTTGTAAAATAACATTTAAGGGCGTATAATAATTTGATTATCCAAACAATACTACTGCAGGAAACCCTCGATTAAACGGAGATCGAATCTCACGTACAACAAAAAGTTATTATTATTTTGTTATGACTTAAAGGGGGGGTAGATCCAATTGCTTATTCTTGTAAAATAACATTTAGGGCGCATAATAATTTGATTATCCAAACAATACAACTGCAGGAAACCTCGATTAAACGGACATCGAATCTCGCGTACAACGAAATGTAATTATTATTTTGTTATGACTTAATAGGAGGGGTAGATCCAATTGCTTAAACTGACATTTTATAAATCCAAACATACAAAGGGCGTCGATAAACGGAATTTGATTATCAACAAAAACAATTATTATTTTGTTATGACTTAATACAGGTAATCCAATTGCTTACTCTTGATTTAAGGGCGCCTAATAATTTGATTATCAAACAATACAACTGCGAAACCCTCGATTAAACGGACATCGAAAAGAAAACGTTATTATTATTTTGTTATGACTTAATAATCCAATTGCTTACTCTTGTAAAATAACATTTAAGGGCGTATAATAATTTGATTATCCAAACAATACAACTGCAGGTAACCCTCGATTAAACGGACATCGAATCTCGCGTAAAACAAAAACGTAATTATTATTTTGTTATGACTTAATAGGGGGGGTAGATCCAATTGCTTACTCTTGTAAAATAACATTTAACGGGGCGTATAATAATTTGATTATCCAAACAATACAACTGATTATCCAAACAATACAAGTGCAGGTAACCCTCGATTAAACGGACATCGAATCTCGCGTACAACAAAAAGTAATTATTATTTTGTTATGACTTAATAGGGGGGTAGATCCAATTGCTTACTCTTGTAAAATAACATTTAAGGGCGTATAATAATTTGATTATCCAAACAATACAACTGCAAACAATACAACTGCAGGTAACTCTCGATTAAACGGACATCGAATCTCGCGTACAACAAAAAGTAATTATTATTTTGTTATGACTTAATAGGGGTAGATCCAATTGCTTACCCTTGTAAAATAACATTTAAGGGCGTATAATAATTTGAGGTAACAAAAAGGGGGTAGATTATTATTTTGTTATGACTTAAACGTAAACGGAGACAATTGCTTACCCTTTGTAGATCCAAATAACATTTAAGGCGTATAATAATTTGATTATCCAAACAATACAAAAAGAAACCCTCGATTAAACGGTTATCGAATCTCGCGTACAAAAAAATTAATTATTATTTTGTTATGAATTAATTGGTAGATCCAATTGCTTACTCTTGTAAAATAACATTTAAGGGCGCATAATAATTTGATTATCCAAACAATACAACTGCAGGTAACCCTCGATTAAACGGACATCGAATCTCGCGTACAAAAAAAAGTAATTATTATTTTGTTATGAACTTAATAGGGGGGGTAGATCCAATTGCTTACTCTTGTAAAATAACATTTAAGGGCGCATAATAATTTGATTATCCAAACAATACAACTGCAGGTAACTCGATTAAAACTCTCGACATCGGACATCGAATCTCGCGTACAACAAAAAGTAATTATTATTTTAATAGGGGTTATGACTAAAATAACATAAGGGCGTATAATATTTGATTATCCAAACAATACAACTGATCGCGTACAACAAAAAAGTAATTATTATTTTGTTATGATTAATAGGGGGTAGATCTAATTGCTTTACGTATAATAATTTGATTATCCAAACAATACAACTGCAGGAAACCCTCGATTGTCACGTACAAACAAAAGTTCTTATTATTTTGTTATGACTTAAAAGGGGGGTAGATCCAATTGCTTACTCTTGTAAAATAACATTTAAGGGCGTATAATAATTTGATTATCCAAACAATACAACTGCAGAAACCCTCGTAATCGAATCTCGCGTACAACGATTAAACGGACATTTAAGGGCGCATAATAATTTGATTATCCAAACAATACAACTGCAGGTAACTCTCGATTAAAACATCGAAAAGTACAACAAAAAGTAATTATTATTTTGTTATGACTTAATAGGGGGTAAATCCAATTGCTTACCCTTGTAAAATAACATTTTAAGCAGGCGATTATAATAATTTGATTATCCAAACAATAACGTATAATAACTGATTATCCAAACAATACAAGGAAACCCTCGATTAAACGGAGATCGAATCTCGCGTATAACAAAAAGTAATTATTATTTTGTTATGACTTAATAGGGGGGGGTAGATCCAATTGCTTACTCTTGTAAAATAACATTTAAGGGTGTATAATAATTTGATTATCCAAGCAATACAACTGCAGGAAACCCTCGATTAAACGGAGATCGAATCTCACGTACAACAAAAAGTTATTATTATTTTGTTATGACTTAAAGGGGGGGGGTAGATCCAATTGCTTACTCTTGTAAAATAACATTTAAGGGCGCATAATAATTTGATTATCCAAACAATACAACTGCAGGAAACCCTCGATTAAACGGACATCGAATCTCGCGTACAAAAAAAATTAATTATTATTTTGTTATGAATTAATAGGGGGTAGATCCAATTGATTACTCTTGTAAAATAACATTTAAGGGCGCATAATAATTTGATTATCCAAACAATACAACTGCAGGTAACTCTCGATTAAACGGACATCGAATCTCGCGTACAACAAAAAGTAATTATTATTTTGTTATGACTTAATAGGGGGTAGATCCAATTGCTTACTCCTGTAAAATAACATTTAAGGGCGCATAATAATTTGATTATCAAACAATACAACTGTAACTCTCGATTAAACGGACATCGAATCTCGCGTACAACAAAAAAATAATTATTTTGTTATTAAAAAGGTAGCAATTGCTTACTCTTGTAAAATAACATTTAAGGGCGCATAATAATGTGATTATCCAAACAGTACAACTGCAGGAAACCCTCGATTAAACGGACATCGAATCTCGCGTACAAAAAAAATTAATTATTATTTTGTTATGAATTAATAGGGGGGGGGGTAGATCCAATTGATTACTCTTGTAAAATAACATTTAAGGGCGCATAATAATTTGATTATCCAAACAATACAACTGCAGGTAACTCTCGATTAAACGGACATCGAATCTCGCGTACAACAAAAAGTAATTATTATTTTGTTATGACTTAATAGGGGGTAGATCCAATTGCTTACTCCTGTAAAATAACATTTAAGGGCGCATAATAATTTGATTATCCAAACAATACAACTGCAGGTAACTCTCGATTAAACGGACATCGAATCTCGCGTACAACAAAAAGTAATTATTATTTTGTTATGACTTAATAGGGGGGTAGATCCAATTGCTTACCCTTGTAAAATAACATTTAAGGGCGTATAATAATTTGATTATCCAAACAATACAACTGCAGGAAACCCTCGATTAAACGGACATCGAATCTCGCGTACAACAAAAAATTAATTATTATTTTGTTATGACTTAATAGGGGGGGTAGATCCAATTGCTTACTCTTGTAAAATAACATTTAAGGGCGTATAATAATTTGATTATCCAAACAATACAACTGCAGGAAACCCTCGATTAAACGGACATCGAATCTCGCGTACAACAAAAAGTAATTATTATTTTGTTATGAAATAGATCCAATTGCTTACTCTTGTAAAATAACATTTAAGGCCGTATAATAATTTGATTATCCAAACAATACAACTGCAGGAAACCCTCGATTAAACGGACATCGAATCTCGCGTACAACAAAAAGTAATTATTATTTTGTTATGACTTAAAAAGGGGGGGGTAGATCCAATTGCTTACTCTTGTAAAATAACATTTAAGGCCGTATAATAATTTGATTATCCAAACAATTTAACCCTCGATTAAACGGACATCGAATCTCGCGTACAACAAAAAGTAATTATTATTTTGTTATGATTAATAGGGGGTAGATCAATTGCTTGCTTATCCTGTAAAATAACATGATTATCCAAACATAATAATTTGATTATCCGCGTACAATACAACTGCAGGTAACTCTCGATTAAACGGACATCGAATCTCGCGTACAACAAAAAGTAATTATTATTTTGTTATGACTTAATAGGGGGGTAGATCCAATTGCTTACCCTTGTAAAATAACATTTAAGGGCGTATAATAATTTGATTATCCAAACAATACAACTGCAGGAAACCCTCGATTAAACGGAGATCGAATCTCGCGTATAACAAAAAGTAATTATTATTTTGTTATGACTTAATAGGGGGGGTAGATCCAATTGCTTACTCTTGTAAAATAACATTTAAGGGCGTATAATAATTTGACTATCCAAACAATACAACTGCAGGTAACCCTCAATTAAACGGACATCGAATCTCGCGTACAACAAAAAGTAATTATTATTTTGTTATGACTTAATAGGGGGGAGGTAGATCCAATTTCTTACTCTTGTAAAATAACATTTAAGGACGCATAATAATTTGATTATCCAAACAATACAACTGCAGGGAACCCTCGATTAAACGGACATCGAATCTTGCGTACAACAAAAAGTAATTATTGTTTTGTTATGACTTAATAGGGGGGGGGGTAGATCCAATTGTTTACTCTTGTAAAATAACATTTAAGGGCGTATAATAATTTGATTATCCACGTAATACAACTGCAGGAAACCCTCGATTAAACGCACTTCCGATCCAGCGTAAAAAAATATGGTTTTTTTTTGTGACTATATAGGGAGAGGGCAGATCCAATTGCGCAATGTTTTGAAATAACATTTAAATGCTTATATTACTTTAATTTTGCAAACAATACAATTGCGAAGACCTCTCGATTAATCGTACTTCAAATCTAGCGTACAACAAAAACTAATTAATATTTTGTTAATAAGGGGGGGCCAGATCCAATCGCTCACTATTTTAAAATTACATTTAAATGCGTATATGGCGTTGATTTTCCAAACATTACAACTTCAGAAACCTCTCGATTTAACGGATTTACGATCTAGCTACAACAAAAACAAAATATTTTTTTGTTGTGACGAAATAGAGTGGGGGTGGATCCAATTACTTACTCTTTTAAAATAGCATTTACATGCATTTATTACTTGAATTTTCCAAACAAATGAAATACAGAAAAACCACGATTAAACGGACTTCGGATCTGGCGTATAGCTAAAAAAAAAAAATGATTATTTTGTTATGAATTAATACGGGGGGGGGGCAGATCCAATCGCTCACTATTATAAATTAACATTCATATGTTTATAATACTTTGACTTTCTAAACATTACAACCATAGAACACCCACGACTAGACGGCGTTTGGACGTACAAAAAACTCCAATTATTATTTCGTTAAGAGATAACAGGCCCAAAACCAGTTGCTCATACAATTTGGAAAAAAAACATTTAAGGTCCTGTACTACTTTACTTTTCACTAACATTTCAAATAGAGAAAACCCACATCTAAATGGTTTTCGAATCTAGCGTACAAAAAAACTAATTATTATTTTGTTATTACTAAATTCGTGGGGGGGGGGCAAATCCAATTGCTCATTATTTTAAAACAACATTTAAATGCATATATTACTTTAATTTTCTAAACAATACAACTGCGGAAAAGCCTCGATTAAACGGACATCGAATTTCGCGTACAACAAAAACTAATTATTATTTTGTTATGATTTAATGGGGGGGGGCAGATCAAAGTAATCACTCTTTTAAAATAATATTTAAATGCTTATATTACTTTAATTTTCCAAACAATACAACAACAGAAAACCATCGATTTAAACTGACTTCAAATCTAGTGTAAAGAAAATCTAATTATTATTTTGTTATGATTTAATGGGCGGGGGGCAGATTAAAGTAATCACTCTTTTAAAATAATATTTAAATGCTTATATTACTTTAATTTTCCAAACAATACAACTACAGAAAACCATCGATTTAAACTGACTTCAAATCTAGCGTAAAAAAAACTAATTATTATTTTGTTATGACTAAAAATGGGGGGGCCAAATTGAATTGATCACTCTGTTAAAATAACATTTAAAGTCATGTAATACTTTGATTTTCCAAACAATACAACTACAAAAAACTCTAGTTTTAACGGAAATCGAATAGAGCGTACAACAAAAACTAATTATTATTTTTTATGACTTATGCATTATTATGACTTAGTAGGGGGGGGGCAGATCAAGTAATCACTCTTTAAAAATAACATTTAAATGCTTATATTACTTTAATTTTCTAAACAATACAACTACAGAAAACCCTAGATTTAAACGGACGTCAAATCTAGCGTAAAGAAAAATTAATTATTATTTTGTTATGACTAAAAAGGGGGGGCCAAATTGAATTGATCACTCTGTTAAAATAACATTTAAAGTTATGTAATACTTTGATTTTCCAAACAATACATCTACAAAAAACTCTAGTTTTAACGAAATCGAATAGAGCGTACAACAAAAACTAATTATTATTTTTTATGACTTATGCATTATTATGACTTAGTAGGGGGGGCAGATCAAGTAATCACTCTTTAAAAATAACATTTAAATGCTTATATTACTTTAATTTTCCAAACAATACAACTACAGAAAACCATCGATTTAAACTGACTTCAAATCTAGTGTAAAGAAAATCTAATTATTATTTTGTTATGACTAAAAAGGGGGGGCCAAATTGAATTGATCACTCTGTTAAAATAACATTTAAAGTCATGTAATACTTTGATTTTCCAAACAATACAACTACAAAAAACTCTAGTTTTAACGGAAATCGAATAGAGCGTACAACAAAAACTAATTATTATTTTTTATGACTTATGCATTATTATGACTTAGTAGGGGGGGGGCAGATCAAGTAATCACTCTTTAAAAATAACATTTAAATGCTTATATTACTTTAATTTTCTAAACAATACAACTACAGAAAACCCTAGATTTAAACGGACGTCAAATCTAGCGTAAAGAAAAACTAATTATTATTTTGTTATGACTAAAAAGGGGGGGCCAAATTGAATTGATCACTCTATTAAAATAACATTTAAAGTCATGTAATACTTTGATTTTCCAAACAATACAACTACAAAAAACTCTAGATTTAATGTACATCGAATCGAGCGTACAACAAAAACTAATTATTATTTTGTTATGACTAAAAAGGGGGGGGCCAGATTGAATTGTTCACTTTATTAAAATAACATTTTAAGCCATGTAATACTTGATTTTCCAAACAATACAACTACAAAAAACTCTAGTTTTAACGGACATCGAATCGAGCGTACAACAAAAACTAATTATTATTTTTTATGACTTATGCATTATTATGACTTAGTAGGGGGGGGGCAGATCAAGTAATCACTCTTTAAAAATAACATTTAAATGCTTATATTACTTTAATTTTCCAAACAATACAACTACAGAAAACCATCGATTTAAACGGACTTCAAATCTAGCGCACAACAAAAACTAATTATTATTTTGTTATGACTAAATAGGGGGGGGAGGCAGATCGAGTTGCTCACTCTTTTAAAATAACATTTAAATTCGTATAATATTCTGACTTTCCAAACAATACAACTACAGAAAACTGTCAATTTAACGGACTTGGAATCTAGCGTACAAAATACACTAATTATTATTATGTTAAGAGGTAAACAGGGGGCCAAATCTAATTGCATACTCATTTAAAGTAACATTTAAATGCATATATTACTTCAGTTTTCCAAACATAATTACTACAGAAAACTCTCGATTAAACAGACTTTCGTATCTGTCTTACAACAAAAACTAATTATTATTTTATTGCGACGTAATAGGCGAGGGCAGATCCAAATGCTCACGCTTTTAAAATAACATTGAATGGCGTACAATACTTTGATTTTCCAAACAATACAACTACAGAAAACTCTCGATTAAACGGACTTCCGTATCTGGCGTACAACAAAAACTAATTATAATTTTGTTGCGACGTAATAGGCGAGGGCAGATCCAATTGCTCACTCTTTTAAAATAACATTGAAGGTCGTACAATACTTTGATTTTCCAAACAATACAACTACAGAAAACTCTCGATTAAACGGACTTTCGTATCTGGCGTACAACAAAAACTAATTATAATTTTGTTGCGACGTAATAGGCGAGGGCAGATCCAATTGCTCACTCTTTTAAAATAACATTGAAGGTCGTACAATACTTTGATTTTCCAAACAATACAACTACAGAAAACTCTCGATTAAACGGACTTTCGTATCTGGCGTACAACAAAAACTAATTATAATTTTGTTGCGACGTAATAGGCGAGGGCAGATCCAATTGCTCACTCTTTTAAAATAACATTGAAGGGCGTACAATACTTTGATTTTCCAAACAATACAACTACAGAAAACTCTCGATTAAACGGACTTTCGTATCTGGCGTACAACAAAAACTATTTATTATTTTGTTGCGACGTAATAGGCGAGGGCAGATCCAATTGCTCACTCTTTTAAAATAACATTGAATGGCGTACAATACTTTGATTTTCCAAACAATACAACTACAGAAAACTCTCGATTAAACGGACTTCCGTATCTGGCGTACAACAAAAACTAATTATAATTTTGTTGCGACGTAATAGGCGAGGGCAGATCCAATTGCTCACTCTTTTAAAATAACATTGAAGGTCGTACAATACTTTGATTTTCCAAACAATACAACTACAGAAAACTCTCGATTAAACGGACTTTCGTATCTGGCGTACAACAAAAACTAATTATAATTTTGTTGCGACGTAATAGGCGAGGGCAGATCCAATTGCTCACTCTTTTAAAATAACATTGAAGGTCGTACAATACTTTGATTTTCCAAACAATACAACTACAGAAAACTCTCGATTAAACGGACTTTCGTATCTGGCGTACAACAAAAACTAATTATAATTTTGTTGCGACGTAATAGGCGAGGGCAGATCCAATTGCTCACTCTTTTAAAATAACATTGAAGGGCGTACAATACTTTGATTTTCCAAACAATACAACTACAGAAAACTCTCGATTAAGCGGACTTCGAACCTAGCGTAACACAAAGACTAATTATTATTTTGTTATGCCTAATTAGGGGGGGGATAGATCCAATTGCTCACTCTTTTTAAAATATCATTTAAATGTATATAATTTTATGATTTTTCAAACGTATCAACTACAGATAACCATGATTAAACGGACTTCGAATTCTAACGTACAACAAAAACTAATTATTATTTGGTTATGTTAATATCGGGGAGGGTAAAATCCAATTCCTCACTCTTTCGAAATAACATTTAAATATGTAGCGTACTTTGTTTTTAGAATCATTATACCGAAAACCCACGATTATACGGACGTCGAATCTAGTGTAAAACAAACACTAATTATTATTTTGTTATATCTTAATAGGTTTGGTCAAATCCAATTCCTCATTTCTTGAAAATTAATTTTAAGTGCGTCCCCTACTGCAATTGTTGTATAAACTTAACAGGTAAATTCTTTTATTTTTTTTTTTTTTGTGTTTAACGTCCGACTATTGTGCACACTTGGGGCTAATGCAGAGGATGGGATGATTTATAGAGTATGAAAATGCCAAGCCTTGGTCGGGAATTGAACCCGGGTCCTCGGGATGAAAGCCCAGTACGCTATCAACTAGGCCACCGAGGCGGCTAGGTAAATTCTTAATGTATTAACTAAATTCTTCAGCTTTTATTCTAATATCTTGTTTTCATCTATTATATTTCAGACATTCATTTCGTTTGATTATGAAATATTTAATTTTTGTTTATAATTTCTTTTTTTAGTATTTTGGGACTTACCAGTCGTGTTTTTTATTTGTTTTGTAATTATTTATATTTAATTTTCTGTTGAAACAATTTAAACATATTTTTTAACACATGTTGAATAAAAGTTCGGCACATAAAAATAGAAAAAAAATGAAATTCAAGTGAAGTGATCAAATTTTTAATCAAACATTGGCGTTCAAATTACGTGACGCAATGAGCACAGTGGTCAATGTTGCAAATCACAGACGAAGACAAACTTTGTTTGTTGGACATTAAACAAAGTTTTGCAGAATCTATGTACACTATCTCAACATAACTTAAGAAGGATCTAGAGCGAGTCGGTGAAGTGGCCGACCGGTTAATTCTTATTAGTCCAGCCTCGTTAACTGTTCTAGTTAAAAAAACAATAATAATAAAATCTTCACGATAGACTTAGGAATTTAACAATATTTAACACCCCGGAAACGTCGTGTATTGCTTCATATAAAGGAATGATGGCAAATGTTCGAATTAAATAATAATAATATGTTCGGATATTAGGGGTTCTCGCTGTCAAATATTGCCACAAACGTTTTAACACCGACCTTAAGGGCCTACTGAACATTAAAAAATCAAAGATGGCTGATAACAAACCATCAAAAACTCACAAAGTAAAAAAAAGAACAGGGGAACTTGGAGTGAAAATAACATGGAAATGGAGGAATCTGGGGCTTTATCTAACCCCATCTAATCAACAAACAGTGAATCGCGGGGCTTTATCTAACCCCATCTAACTCACAAACAGTGAATCTCGGGGCTTTATCTAGCCCCATCTAACCCACAAACAGTGAATCGCGGGGCTTTATCTAACCCCATCTAATCAACAAACAGTGAATCGCGGGGCTTTATCTAACCCCATCTAACCCACAAACAGTGAATCGCGGGGCTTTATCTAACCCCATCTAAACCACAAACAGTGAATCGCGGGGCTTTATCTAACCCCATCTAACCCACAAACAGTGAATCGCGGGGCTTTATCTAACCCCATTTAACCCACAAACAGTGAATCGCGGGGCTTTTTCTAACCCCATCTAACCCACAAACAGTGAATCGTGGGGCTTTTTCTAACCCCATCTAACCCACAAACAGTGAACCGCAGCAGACCGTGCGCTGTTGGTTCTTTCATTATCCAACCTGTAATGATAGAAGTAAGAGATTGGGTCAAACATCTTAAATCAATAAGAACTTCTACAAATCGCAGACAAGACTAGCAAGAAATAAGGCGGTATCAAAAGGACTTACTATTAAACTTAAAAACAGTAAAACTCCCAGGGAAAAAACCTTGTTTTTGATGTTGAGAAACACAACCCTTCTTGGGCTGAGATAACAAGGGTGACGGGAACCGTACTCCATGACTGGAGAGACTTGGAGAGCTGTCAGCCAGGAATATTAAACTAGAGAAAAACCATGGAATATTGAGCAGAACGGATAAGGAAACTGCAAATACCTGCGGAAAACAAATGTTTTTTTTTACTTTCAGGACCTTCAGAGCCTCCAACAAAATGAGCTAGTTAGTGAACTACTAAAACTCATACACCAGTCTACTGAACTAAAATCCAAGAGGCTTAGTTTCACAGGAGATCCTTTGATAGCGGTGTCAGACCTTCAAACCCCAAACCCTCTAAAGAATCTATCAGTATATAAAAATTATGATAAAAGTCCGAATTAAATAATAATAATGTGTTCTGTTCGGAATTCTCGCTGTCAAAATCTGCCCTGAAACCTGACTTTACTGAAACATGAAAAATGCATTAGTTAAAAGGTAACCTAGCATTGCGTGCAGTGTTTAGTAGTAGTACCGCACCGGAACTACTAATTATTTCCTAACCCATTTACAGTATTTCTTTTAACAAACACGCACGCACGCGTTTGCGCACTCATTTAAACTTTACTTTCTCGCTTTATGGTGTTACTGGCTGCATATCCGCGATTCGCTTCGGTAATTTTCATTGTTTAGTTTTACAAACACACTAACAGGCCTACATCTGTACAGTCACATCTGCAAAGAGCTATTAGGCTTGTAGGCATAAAGACACAATTATGTAAACATTATTTTAGAGATTAAGATCCTAACACTTGCTTGTATGTATATGTACATACAAATTTTTAACTTGAAATGTTATTCTTTTTTAAGTTCAAGTGTAACCACGTTCAATGACTTGCGAATGGGAAACCAGGCAAGATTTTAAAATGTTTTTCATATTTTGTTCATGACCAATTTTACAAAATCGAATAATGGATTTCCTTTAATAATAGGCACAGTAAAAAGAATATTATTAATAAAATGAAGACCTTAATATAGTTTCATAAAATAGACCTTAAACTACCTTTATTGCTACATTTTTTTTTGTGTTTAACGTCCGACTATTGTGCACACTTGGGCTAATGCAGACGATATGATGATTTATAGCGTATGAAAATGCCAAGCCCTGGCCGGGAATCGAACCCGGGTCCTCGGGGTGAAAGCCCAGTACGCTATCAACTAGGCCACCGAGGCGGCTTTTATTGCTACAGGTCCGTGCACCTAAGCACTCTTGAGACGATGTACATCGTCGATTTTATTATATCAATCCTGAGCCTCAGGATTTTCATGAACGAAGAAATGATGAAAATGTTTCTTTGCTTGTCTGTTAATTTATTCAGCAAAAAAGTTGATGTGAAGATCACAATGTAGACCAGAACTGCGTATTTATCACGGAGCATTAACAATTCCTCACAAAACGTTTGAAAACGTAATAATAATTCAGATATACGATCCAAGAGCTAATACAGCATTGTATATAATCTGATGTTATTTCCTCTTTTTTTTATATGTTCCTTCCACCTTAGCTTACAATCTAAGGTCATTCCAAGATATTTACCTGAATTAGCTGGATTCGCCTTACTTATGACTTGCTCTTTAAAGAAAACGTCAGGAGATACAGTTTTTTTATTTGTAAAATTAAAATATGTACAGTTATTCGTTCAATTTAATACGCCATATCTTAGTCCAGTTAGAAACTGTATTAAATGTTGCAGTTTATTTGAAACTTTGTCTGTGTTGTTATCTACAGCGAGTATTACAGTGTCGTTAGCAAATGTTGCCATCACTGCATGTCCATCTTGTTGGATACCGCTTGTATATAATAGGTACAAGGTTGACCCTAAGACACTCCCTTGAGGAACACCAGAACATTCTTATGTTCCCAAAATTCATGGTGAACTCGAAACTTATTATTTAATATATATAATTTTAGTTATACTTCTTAAGTAAGTCTCTCTTTAGTTTATACTCATGCCTAATAGTCGCTCGTAGTTTACTAATAGTCACTCTTTAGTTTATACTCATGCCTAATAGTCGCTCGTAGTTTACTAATAGTCACTCTTTAGTTTATACTCATGCCTAATAGTCGCTCGTAGTTTACTAATAGTCACTCTTTAGTTTATACTCATGCCTAATAGTAGCTCGTAGTTTACTAATAGTCACTCTTTAGTTTATACTCATGCCTAATAGTCGCTCGTAGTTTACTAATAGTCACTCTTTAGTTTATACTCATGCCTAATAGTCGCTCGTAGTTTACTAATAGTCACTCTTTAGTTTATACTCATGCCTAATAGTCGCTCGTAGTTTACTAATAGTCACTCTTTAGTTTATATTCATGCCTAATAATCGCTCATAGTTTACTAATAGTCACTCTTTAGTTTATACTCATGCCTAATAGTCGCTCATAGTTTACTAATAGTCACTCTTTAGTTTATACTCATGCCTAATAGTCGCTCGTAGTTTACTAATAGTCACTCTTTAGTTTATACTCATGCCTAATAGTCGCTCATAGTTTACTAATAGTCACTCTTTAGTTTATACTCATGCCTAATAGTCGCTCGTAGTTTACTAATAGTCACTCTTTAGTTTATACTCATGCCTAATAGTCGCTCGTAGTTTATTAATAGTCACTCTTTAGTTTATACTCATGCCTAATAGTCGCTCGTAGTTTACTAATAGTCACTCTTTAGTTTATACTCATGCCTAATAGTCGCTCGTAGTTTACTAATAGTCACTCTTTAGTTTATATTCATGCCTAATAGTCGCTCACAGTTTACTAATAGTCACTCTTTAGTTTATATTCATGCCTAATAGTCGCTCATAGTTTACTAATAGTTACTCTTTAGTTTATACTCATGCCTAATAGTCGCTCGTAGTTTACTAATAGTCACTCTTTAGTTTATACTCATGCCTAATAGTCGCTCGTAGTTTATTAATAGTCACTCTTTAGTTTATACTCATGCCTAATAGTCGCTCGTAGTTTACTAATAGTCACTCTTTAGTTTATACTAATGCCTAATAGTCGCTCGTAGTTTACTAATAGTCACTCTTTAGTTTATATTCATGCCTAATAGTCGCTCATAGTTTACTAATAGTCACTCTTTAGTTTATACTCATGCCTAATAGTCGCTCGTAGTTTACTAATAGTCACTCTTTAGTTTATATTCATGCCTAATAGTCGCTCGTAGTTTACTAATAGTCACTCTTTAGTTTATATTCATGCCTAATAATCGCTCATAGTTTACTCATAGTCACTCTTTAGTTTATACTCATGCCTAATAGTCGCTCATAGTTTACTAATAGTCACTCTTTAGTTTATACTCATGCCTAATAGTCGCTCGTAGTTTACTAATAGTCACTCTTTAGTTTATATTCATGCCTAATAGTCGCTCACAGTTTACTAATAGTCACTCTTTAGTTTATATTCATGCCTAATAGTCGCTCATAGTTTACTAATAGTTACTCTTTAGTTTATACTCATGCCTAATAGTCGCTCGTAGTTTACTAATAGTCACTCTTTAGTTTATACTCATGCCTAATAGTCGCTCGTAGTTTATTAATAGTCACTCTTTAGTTTATACTCATGCCTAATAGTCGCTCGTAGTTTACTAATAGTCACTCTTTAGTTTATACTCATGCCTAATAGTCGCTCGTAGTTTACTAATAGTCACTCTTTAGTTTATATTAATGCCTAATAGTCGCTCATAGTTTACTAATAGTCACTCTTTAGTTTATACTCATGCCTAATAGTCGCTCGTAGTTTACTAATAGTCACTCTTTAGTTTATACTCATGCCTAATAGTCGCTCATAGTTTACTAATAGTCACTCTTTAGTTTATACTCATACCGGACTATTTCGAAAGCTTGTGCAATATCCAGAAAGACTGTTCCACAAATTTTCTTGTCTTCAAGTACATTTTCCAAAACCTTAACAGTCTGATGAACCTTGACAATACCAGAGGTTTGACAATACTTGTTTCGAAAACCAAATTGGAGAGACCATTAATTTTCTCTTCCTAATTATTGGATGGAGTCTATTTAGGAGGAGTTTTTCAAAAATCTTCGATAAAATTGGTAAAAACGATATCGGACGGTAGGATGTTACTTCCTATTCAGGTTTTCCTGGTTTTGGGACAATAATTTTATCCGCAATCTTCCAATGCTTTGGAACGTATCTTAATTTAAAGCAAGCATTTATAATACAGGCATACTAGAGATTAAGAAGAGCTACACCAAGTAGTTTCTTTACAATGTGAGCACTAAATCATAGCCTCATGATTTTTTCAAAATAAGTTTGTGATTTCAGTTTCAATATCTTTGTTAACTAACAGGTAGAATAATGTTTCTTCAACAGGTGAAATGTGTTGTTCTGCTGTACCAAAAATAGTTACATTTTCCTTTCTTAAAAATTGAAAGAATATTTTAAAAACATTAGCCAGATGATAAACAAACAAGTCAGCTTTCTGTTTACCCACTTACCATTAGACATTCTCAGTGGAGTATTTGCAATCTAACGTCTTTTTATTTTTCCTGCTGCTTTCCAAACACAATAATCAGTATCATTAGCTTTCATTACGGAACCACACCTAGAGTGCAACACTATGAACTAGTGGTGGGGCAAAAAATACCGAACTGTTAAAAGAACTGCTTTTCTGTAAACGACAAACTGCTTTTTCAAACGGAAACAAGCAGTTGAATTTGGACTGGTTTATGATTTGTTAAACAAGGAACGGACTTTCCCCACTACCACCCACGTCCTATTCGAACGTTGCCGCAAGCGCTAAAACTGTTTTCCTGCTAACTGCTTTTCTTCTACCTGCTTTTATGCTTTTTCCCTTTATTTCAAAGTTACTTGTAGTGAAGTAAAAACTGTTCGGTCAATGTCAACGTTTATCTCTATTTCGTTGCGAGTTGTAGTAACAACCTCTCATATTTTGTAGATACAGAGCCTAATTTTATTTAAACATATTTTTTATATTTACTATCAATCATCAATATTTTTTAATCAACTAAAAATATTCTAAATCGTTTGCGTTTTAGTAAATATGCAAAGGACTATTTAATTTTTAAGTAAAAACAGAATGCTTCTATTAGAAATTCCTTGGATTTTGTAAATATAAAACGGCATACATAATTATTACGTTTTGAGAATGTAATTTAATTATTACTACACTTATAAGGATTATTTTTTTCTAAATGCTTTACACCCAAAAACAAGTTAAGGACATGGTGGTAATGGGAATGAAAAAGTAGTCTTAGAAAACTGAACGTATATGCTTTATGTTTTAGCTGCTAATACAACTTTGAGTTTCAGTTTTCTAAACCTGTTTTTATCCAACTGTTTTATAAAAGCAGCTTTTTCCTCGACAAACAGTTTGTTGGCGTTTTGTAAAAATAGCAGAAACGCCCACCTCTACTATGAACCCTAAACTAACACAAAAAGCTTCAGTCCTTTGAGACGTCACACTAGCTTTGCATTGTCAAGTAGCAGCACTTCAACATTTTAATGTTGGTAGAGTCGAAACTCATGTTTTTGACTTGCTTTTGTATTTACTACTGGTATTTACTACTTTTGTATCTACTGGTTCGATCTTTAAATCCTTGTAAATGTTCTCATTCTGACGTACCAAGAAGCTTTCACTGTAGACTTTAGTACTTTATTTTGAAAATTGTGAATAATTTCAATATTAGACTTCTTGGTGCAACTGCAAAGCTGTACACCATATTGCAATACTGGTTTTAGCACTTGTTTGTACAGCAGAAGTTTAATGTGCATTGACAACTCTGACCTTCTTCAAATCAGTCAAAGAATTTTCTTCAGTTGGATGACTAGCTGTTCGTGTTCCTTCCAGCGTAGATTGTTGGTGATTGTCATACCAAGATATTTTGCACTGTTAGCATGCAAATATGTCGATTAATCTTATATATATATATATATATATATATATATATATATATATATATATATATATATATATATAGCATGCTATATATGTCGACTGGCTTATAATCATATTTCCTGTTTGTAACATTTACGTGTAAAGACTTGTTCTCATTAAGCAATCAGTTTCTTTATCAGCAGTTAAATTATGTAGAAAATTGTTTTAAGTGTTATTAGCTGATTATTCAATCTATGAAAGTATACTTTATCTTAAATATATATATCTATAGTTCTGCCAATTACTAAAAGCAATCTTTTTAAAAATATGCTTCAATTTCAAATGGCTTTGTATGAACAATAACCAATACCTACTGGTGTACTTCCTTCATTTTTTTTGTGTGTTTAACGTCCGACTATTGTGCACACTAGGGCTAATGCAGACGACGGGATGATTTATAGCGTATGAAAATGCCAAGCCCTGGCCGGGAATCGAATCCGGGTCCACAGGGTGAAAGCCCAGTACGCTATCAACTAGGCCACCAAGGCGGCTGTGTACTTTCTTCAGTTGCCTGCTGTATATCAGTAAAGAATCGTTCAACTTCCATATCAATTCAGGATATAGATGAGCATTAAGATTGTTAAAACACTGAATCCTTTAATAAGCTCCAGTTGGTTTTATAACTAGTGAGTCGTCATGACAATCCTTTAGCATATCTGATTCACTGAGTGTTAATACCACAGGAAAATGGCCGAACGACTAATCATAATTATTTTCCACAGATGTGTGTTGGCTATTTATTCCTTTAGCAACAAAAAAATCAATAATATCCGAGAATTTTTCTGGTCAGTTGGCCCATTTGGGATCCAGATAACACGAATATGTGTTCTTGACCTGTTTCACATAACTCTCGTCCCTTTGAAATTTTAAGTCTTGGCTCCCAAAAAAGCTGCTTAGTATTAACTTTAAATTAAATATTAAAATTTAGTTACACTTAAATTAAATATTGATTTCAATGTCGTTTTTATAAATTCCTAAGTCAGTTTTACATAAATTGCATCTGACACGATTGGTTGATCATGTTAGATGCATGGTCCATTTAATAAATTATCGCTTTAATATGAACAAATAACTTCTTTAAATAAAACTGTGTGGAAGTTAGTACATTTAGATTTAATATGTAATATAATATAATGTAATATAATATAATGTAATATGTAATGTAATGTAATATAATGTAATGTAATATAATACAATGTAATATGTAATGTAATATAATATAATGTAATATGTAATGTAATGTAATATAATGTAATATAATATAATGTAATATAATGTAATGTAATATAATATAATGTAATATGTAATGTAATATAATATAATGTAATGTAATATGTAATGTAATATAATATAATGTAATATGTAATATAATATAATGTAATATATAATGTAATATAATATAATGTAATATATAATATAATATAATATAATGTAATATAATATATAATATAATATAATATAATATAATATATAATATAATATAATATAATATAATATAATATAATATAATATAATATAATATAATATAATATAATATATAATATAATATAATATAATATAATATAATATATAATATAATATATAATATAATATAATATAATATATAATATAATATAATATAATATAATATAATATAATATAATATAATATATAATATAATACATATAATATAATATATAATATAATATAATATAATATAATATATAATATAATATAATATAATATAATATATAATATAATATAATATAATATAATATATAATGTAATATAATATAATATAATATATAATGTCATATAATATAATATAATATATAATATAATATAATATAATGTAATATGTAATGTAATATAATATAATGTAATATGTAATGTAATATAATATAATGTAATATGTAATGTAATATAATATAATGTAATATGTAATGTAATATAATATAATGTAATATGTAATGTCATATAATATAATGTAATATGTAATGTAATATAATATAATGTAATAACCGTGGTACGCAGCTGGCTTGCTGAGTGATCAAAGCGAAGTTCCAACAGTTATATTTTTGTTACAGTTTTTTTGAAAATCTGTTTTACACAAGTATAAAAAATGACATTCTTTTTATATTCTTCTTCTTTTCTGCTAGTATTATTATCACTGTGTTCAGTATAATGATCTACCTTCCCTAGCTTCGTCAATTCTATTTTCGTTGACGCGTTTCGGAGAACCTCTATCTTCAAAAACTATATCTATACTCAAAAAAAAGGATAGATATAGTTTTTGAAGATGGAGGTTCTCCGAAACGCGTCAACGAAAGTAGAATTGACGAAGCTATGGAAGGCAGATCATTATACTGAACACAGTGAAAAAATGACATATTAGCATTTTCAACTTTTGATACACCATGACTGTCATTAGTTTCATTTTCTATGAAATTTGAAAATTAAAAATGCTATTTTATGAGCCGTCTCGGTGGCCTAGTTGATAGCGTACTAGGCTTTCACCCCGAGGACCCGGGTTCGATTCCCGGCCAGGGCTTGGAATTTTCACACGCTATAAATCATCCCATCGTCTGCATTAGCCCAAGTGTGCAAAAAAATCGGACGTTAAACAAAAATATATATATATATATATATATACACACACACACACACACACACACACACACACACACACACACACACACACACACACACACACACACAATTTGTTATAATGGTAGTATGTTATTGGTAAAGAAAGACAGTCAATATGACAATATGACACTAATTACTCCTTGCCTATCGGGTCCCCGTAGTTTTCTCGTGGTGGTGAACAAGAACCTACTGGGCTTTCACCCCGAGGACCCGGTTCGATTCCCGGCCAGGGCTTGGCATTTTCATATACTATAAATCATCCCATCGTGTGCATTAGCCCAAGTGTGCACAATAGTCGGACGTTAAAAAAACTATATATATATATATATATATATATATGGTATTTTACTCCTTGCCTATCGGGTCCCCGTAGATGGTGAACAAGAGCCTGACACGTTCATGCCGATTCCAAGTTCTGCATGATGTTGGTCAGACCCTTCACACAGTAAGAAAGTAAGTCAAAATTAAAATTAACGCCAAGGTTACAGTAAATTATATACCCGGTCTTCCCACTTACCGTGTGGGAAAAATTTGGGCTTTGTCCAGTCCATCATTAGGAAATGGAAATCGGAAATTAAAGACAACGATGGCTGTGAAATCGACATTCAGTTCAACACTTGGGAATCTGGCGATAAATTAATCACAGACTTCGACAATCGTACCTGAAGGTTAGTATTTTCGAAAAATGTAGTCCACGTTTCAACGGATAAACGTTTACTAGCCTACAAAACAACTTGTTTTAAGTTCTTTCTTCATAATTACTTGCATAAAAGTTCAAAATTCCTTTGTCGAAATCAATTGTATTTTTCAAATTCGTTATGCTGGTGGTCCTTGCTTGTACAGATATATGCTGAATGCTGAACATTTCAAAATCAGCTTATTTTTATTTTTGAATTGTAATATACTGTAGTAAGATTTTATAAGACATTTATTAAAAAAATATTTTATATAACCGTGTTTTACACTTAGTAAACTTCTTACTACCCATTGTCACTGTAGGATAATGTTTTTAATAATTTTAATGCTTAAATATTTTAAAGGTTTTTCTTGAGTATTATTATTATCATCTTAGTTTTAATTCGTACTTAATAAATTGCAATTAATTATTACACTTTATTTCATTGTTTTCACTGTAAAAGTATTTATAATTGAAACGCACAGATATAGGCCTATGCCCGGTCTCTTGCTGAGTTGCAAAGACAATAACTTTCATTTGAAAACACATGTTCTAGACACTTGATGTTTGTTATATTTTTGTGTGTTTAACGTCCGACTAGTGTGCACACTTAGTCTAGTGCAGACGATGGAATGGTTTTGTAGCGGATGAAAATGCCAAGCCCTGGCCGGGAATCGAACCCGGGTCCTCGGGGTGAAAGCCCAGTAGGCTCTTGATCACCATCACGAGAAAACTACGGGGACCCGATAGGCAAGGAGTAATTAGTGTCATATTGACTGCCTTTCTTTACCAATAACATAGACTACTACCATTATAACAAATTATATATATATATATATATATATATATATATATATATATATATATATATATATATTGTGTTTAACGTCCGACTATTGTGCACACTTCGGCTAATGCAGAAGATGGAATGGTTTATAGCGGATGAAAATGCCAAGCCCTGGCCGGGAATCGAACCCGGGTCCTCGGGGTGAAAGCCCAGTACGCTCTTGATCACCATCACGAGAAAACTACGGGGACCCGATAGGCAAGGAGTAATTAGTGTCATATTGACTGTCTTTGTTTACCAATAACATAGACTACTACCGTTATAACAAATTATATATATATATATATATATATATATATATATATATATATATTTATATATTGTGTTTAACGTCCGACTATTGTGCACACTTCGGCTAATGCAGACGATGGAATGGTTTATAGCGGATGAAAACGCCAAGCCCTGGCCGGGAATCGAACCCGGGTCCTCGGGGTGAAAGCCCAGTACGCTATCAACTAGGCCACCCAGGCGGCTCGATGATGTTTGGTATAATAAGTTTATAAAGTTAAAATTGTACATATACATATCTAACAATATTATACGATACAATGTTATCCTTTTACGATGTGGTTAATTTTAACTAAAATATCGAAACACATTATTTCATTCGATATATTGGAAATTATTTCAGTTAAATTTTACCTTTGTGTTGACCTTTGCATGTCAAGCTATTTTCATTTTATTTGTTTTTCAGTAGGGCGTTCTAACAGCCTCTGCCTATGCCCTTGATTAATTTTTCTAAACCCAGCCTGAGGCTACTATTTTGTGTTCTTTCTTTCTTATTTTTTACAAATTTTGAAAATTTTATTTTGTTGAAACGGAGCTATAATTTTGGCTGTGTTGCCTATCTAAAATAATTACACTACTTTATTTATTATCAAATTTCCACTGGAAGAAAGCTGTTTATTATCAATTCCCATCTTAACAAAATGTTTTTTTAGCGAATTTCCACTAGAAGAAATGTAGGTCTATTTATTAGCGAATTTCCACTGGAAGAAAGCTATTTATTATCAATTCCCTTTGAATAACAAAATGTTTATTAGCAAATTTCCACTAGAAGAAATGTAGGTCTATTTATTAGCGAATTTCCACTGGAAGAAAGCTATTTATTATCAATTCCCTTTGAATAACAAAATGTTTATTAGCAAATTTCCACTAGAAGAAATGTAGGTCTATTTATTAGCGAATTTCCACTGGAAGAAAGCTATTTATTATCAATTTCCATTGAATAACAAAATGTTTATTAGCGAATTTCCACTAGAAGAAATGTAGGTCTATTTATTAGCAAATTCCCATTGGAAGAAAGCTATTTATTATCAATTCCCATTGAATAACAAAATGTTTATTAGCGAATTTCCACTAGAAGAAATATAGGCCTATTTATTAGCGAATTTCCACTGGAATAAAGCTGTTTATTATCAATTCCCATCTTAACAAAATGTTTATTAGCGAATTTCCACTAGAAGAAACTTAGGTCTATTTATTAGCGAATTTCCACTGGAAGAAAGCTATTTATTATCAATTCCCATTGAATAACAAAATGTTTATTAGTAAATTTCCACTAGAAGAAATGTAGGTCTATTTATTAGCGAATTTCCACTGGAAGAAAGCTGTTTATTATCAATTCCCATTTTAACAAAATGTTTTTTAGCGAATTTCCACTAGAAGAAATGTATGTCTATTTATTAGCAAATTCCCACTGGAAGAAAGCTATTTATTATCAATTTCCATCTTAACAAAATGTTTTTTAGCGAATTTCCACTCGAAGTAAATGTAGGTCTATTTATTAGCGAATTTCCATTGGAAAATGGTGAAATCTTATTTCACCAAAATAAAATAGTCAAGCAGTAGCTTACGGATCGATGCTTTATAAATAGTTGAAGCGACGTGCGATAAATGTAGGTCTATTTATTAGCAAATTTCTACTAGAAGAAAGCTATTTATTATCAATTCCCATTGAATAACAAAATGTTTATTAGCGAATTTCCACTAGAAGAAATGTACGTCTATTTATTAGCGAATTTCCATTGGAAAATGGTGAAATCTTATTTCACCAAAATAAAATAGCCAAGTAGTAGCTTACGGATCGATGCTTTATAAATAGTTGAAGCGACGTGCGATATTCCCATCGGTAGCCTAGGCTAAACCAAGTACACAGGCCTGAACTTGCTGACTAATTATCGGTACTTGGTACAGGTAAGCTACTGAGCATTATCTTACCATTGTTAATCAGAACAAAAAGTAATTGTTCTTTCCACAAGATAAGGTTGCTTTCACATCTTACATCCTGCGTTTTATAGGTCGATTTGTCGAGTAAGACAGAGGATAGAGGATATCGTAGAAGTACAAGCCACTTTCTAGCAAGACCATCATCATACTCTTTTTACTGTAGGCTTATTGTTTCATCAACCGAGTGACTGGCGTGTGAGTCATATTAGGCCTACTTTAGATGTTTTATGTCTTGTACGCGCAGCGACCGATCCGCTTACCGTGTTCACCGAGACTTCATCATTTTTGCTAAGAACTTTCACATACGCTGCTATTTTTTTTTTAATTCGATTATGAAGCTACCGACAAAAAGTAAATGGTGTAAAAACATTACGAAGTCTTACATTCAATTTTTCCCACCGAAAATATGTTTCGGAAGCTCAAAAATATGTTCTAAAAAAATCGATCTGACTTTTGAAAATCCGTTTCTCAGATTTTGCTCAATAATTAGTCATATATGAAAGTTATTAACTCAAATCAGTGTAACGTATTTTAAATAATAGACATTTACAGTTCTAGAGTAAAGTGAATACACAAAACAAACCGGTCTTCGGTCAGAAATTCTTTGTAGCTTATTTCTTTTCATTTTCTAAACGTCAGTGACGTGTATTTCTTTGGATTTAAGATTTTCCTTCAAATTTCCTTCTGACTTAAATCACGCGTCATAAACAGTACGAATAAATTTAAAACATCTAATATTTTGAGGGCTCGCTAAGATTTATATGTATTTTTAAATCTTTAAAAAAATAAAAATATGTACAAAATGTAAAAAGCGGACACATTTTCACATACAAGGCCTTTAAAATACGATATCAAAACATAATTTTATCTTAACAAATAGCGAAGCAATATGTATCCTTAATTAACATTAGTCTTACGGGGAACAGATTAATTGTAACAGACAGTCTACCCGTAAGTCCAGTTGTATTAACTTCGATATGGTTTTCTGTAAAAAAATGTTATTTATGTATATTAAAGTAATAACTTATTGAATGAATTACACACATCAATTAAATGCTGAATAGGGCCCAACGTGCGTTTTAAATTTAAGGAAAAAATTTCGAAGCAGTAGACTTAGTTATAAGAGCGAGTTATGGTCGTATCTTAAATATTTCATTTGAGTGTCGTAACGGTGAAAAAGCAAACTATGTTATTCTCCAATTAGTAATCTGGAACAATTGATTTTTTTTTTTTTTTGGTGTTTAACGTCCGACTATTGTGCACACTTGGGCTAATGCAGACGATGGGATGATTTATAGCGTACGAAAATGCCAAGCCCTGGCCGGGAATCGAACCCGGGTCCTTGGGGTGAAAGCCCAGTACGCTATCAACTAGGCCACCGTGCGGCCACAACAATTGATTGAAGCGACTTTTACAAAAACATCGACTAACAACACGCAAACGGACATTTAGGTAGGCCCGCGCGAAAATAAAACTCGGCAAACAAATTTATTTAACGTTTTTACGTGAAAACCTGATTTCATCGTTGTATTCAAAGTCAAGATCTGCGTAAATTAACATTTTTTCAATTGTAATTTCTTATAAATGCGGAAATAAACACGAAAATTAAAAATGTTTATTATCAAATTCGAACATACGAATATAAAATTAAATTGTATTCCAGATATTAATTTCTTTTAATTATGAAATATGACGGCGATGATAACCTTAACGGTTTTTCGCCGGGAAAAAAATTATGAAATATAAAATGTTTGTATAATTTTTTTTTGTATTTTATGTTTAGCAGTCGTGTTTTTTTTATTTTTTTAAGTAATTATTTTTATTCTTAATATCCGTTAGACTAACGAGGACGAGGGATCAGCGTTAACGGTGAGGAAAGACAGCAACGGAAGTAACTGCGGCTAGAATTATGATCCTTAAAATGCGCAGTTCAGAGACGCAGCAGACTAACCGTTTTATCACATCGGCCACCGTGTCCTCAGTTCAATTTTTGTTGAATATGAATGTCGAAATAATAAACATAAATAATTGCCTTCCATTTTAAACAAACAAAATAATACCATCAAAAGTATCCAATGAAGGACTGATCCACAAGGTCATAGTTCTCCTTCCGGTTCAACATGCAAAAATACTAAAATCTTATATCTCCGAAAGATATTTTAGAGTCAAGCCTATTCTGATCTGAAGAGAATTCAAGTAGGTGTGCCACGGGGCAGTGTATTGGGGACAATCCTGTGCCTTCTGTATACAAGTGATTTACCAACTTTTGAACAAAGTCGTCGCTACTTTTGCTGACGACACAGCTATTTTAGCTGTTAGTGAAAATTACATTGAGTCCAGCAGAAAACTTCAACAGAAAACTTAAAACTGCTATATATATATAACCGTTTTAAAATGGCGACCATTTATAATTTTTACAAAATCAAAAGACCTCACTGTTGTCAGTTTTGATTAACATATCAAAATCTTAAGATATTTTTTTACGATCACGAAACTTTTTTTATACTTTGTACAGTAAGGAAGTAAATAAATGTGTGATTTCTTACAGATTTTGAAACTTTTCATCTTATTTAGATCGCCCATCTTTAGAAAACTTTTGAGCGGTCGTTAAAATTACATATATGTATAATATATACTAGTATATATATATATATATATATATATATATATTATACATTTATATATATATATATATATATATAAAAATGTGTGTGTGTGTGTACATACTATATATATATATATATATATATATATATATATATATATATATATATATATATAGTACACATATAGTATACTATAGATATACTAGTATATATTATACATATATGTAATTTTAACGACCGTTCAAAAGTTTTCTAAAGATGGGCGATCTAAATAAGATGAAAAGTTTCAAAATCTGTAAGAAATCACACATTTATTTACTTCCTTACTGTACAAAGTATAAAAAAAGTTTCGTGATCGTAAAAAAATATCTTAAGATTTTGATATGTTAATCAAAACTGACAACAGTGGGGTCTTTTGATTTTGTAAAAATTATAAATGGTCGCCATTTTAAAACGGTTGAAACAATTTGGCAGGGTTTCGATCTATCAGGTGACTGGAGGAAAAATATCATAATGAAGAAATATATATATATATATATATATATATATATATATATATATATAGAGAGAGAGAGAGAGAGAGAGAGAGAGAGAGAGAGAGAGAGAGTGTGTGTGTTTTATATGTATATATATATATATATATATATATATATATATATATATATATATATATAGCCGCCTCGGTGGCCTAGTTGATACTGTACTGGGCTTTCACCCCTAGGACCCGGGTTCGAGTCCCGGCCAGGGCTTGTCATTTTCATACGCTATAAATCATCCCATCGTCTGCATTAGCCCAAGTGTGCACAATAGTCGGACGTTAAACACAAAAAAAAACAAATATATATATATATATATATATATATATATATATATATATATATATATATATATATATGTGTGTGTGTGTGTGTGTGTGTGTGTGTGTGTGTGTGTGTGTGTGTGTGTGTGTGTGTGTGTGTGTGTGTGTGTGTGTGTGTGTGTCTGTGTCTGTGTGTGTGTGTGTGTGTGTGTGTGTGTGTGTGTGTGTGTGTGTGTGTGTGTGTGTGTGTGTGTGTGTGTGTGTGTGTGTGTGTGTGTGTGTGAAAAATTGTCAGCGATTTAACAAGACGCGTTATAGAGGTCAGGTTCTGTGCTCATTACATGGTAAAGGTTGTTGGTCTAGCCGTACCATAGCTCATTTTGAGTTGAAAACTCACCAAAAATGAAATTAACTTCCACAAAGATCAGGGTTAATTTTCTAGGAAATAAGGTTTTATTTATTTAAATGCACCATACAGACAGATACGTGGGCTTATTTAGTAGGTTGTTTTGACCTTTTTGTGTCCCGCACCAGGTAATCACCTACCTAGCAGGCCCCTATTATTATTCTAACTTTTATCGGTCACACTCCTTCTCTTTTAATAATGCCGTTATTTTGGAAGTCTTGGAAATTCAACGGGCATTCATAATTAATTAAGGCTTAAAAACCTTTGAAAAATATACTTTGGTTTTAAAAAGTAGGTAAACAGGTTAGCATGCACTCCTGGAATCTGAGACCAGGCGTGGCCGTACCTGAATACCTTTCAAGGTCGAAGGTCATCAAGCCATCTGCATTCCTCCTCTTTGAGTTAGTCAGCTAGTCACCTAGTGTACTAGTGTATAGGTTCAGTCACACTTCGTGTATACATCCATGTTTCGAATATTATCCTTCTTCAATTACAAAACTTTTTCCAGGAAAATTAGAACACTTCACAAATTTTCTTTTTTCCGGTGATATATTTCTTCGTGAGGTAATTTCAGACATAGTGAAGTTAAAAATTATAAAAGGCGCTTATATAGTAATACTCTAATACGGTTATATAGTATATAGGAATAGCTTATATAGTTTATGTTAAAACTGGAAGAAAGAAGGTAAAGAAAGGAAAAATTGATTTTGTAAGAAGGTCAGTGAGCAGCAGTTGGGAAAACCCCTAAGCAATAGGTTTGAGTATGGGAGAGGTGTTGAAGTTAGTGTGTTCATTTAAATTAAAGTTAGTGTTTTTATACATAAATCTATACATTTCCAGAATTACTAAATTATTTTCTTTGAAGGTTTTTATGAATTACACTGATACTGTTCAAATTAAAGGAATGACCAGATTCTAAAAGTGACTCAAAAATTTTGAATCATTTTTTTCGTGCTTCCAACAACTAAAATGTTCTTTAACACGAGTTTTTATTGGTCTTCCAGATTGTCCTACTTATTCATAAAGTCACTCTTCACGGACAACTTTATATACACCACTGTTCAGTAGAAGATATATTTTATCCTTGTTGTTGACAATGTGCTTTCTTAAGTTAGATGTAAAAGCGCAAAGCCGCCTCGGTGGCCTAGTTGGTAGCGTACTGGGCTTCCACCCCGAGGACCCGGGTTCGATTCCCGGCCAGGGCTTGGCATTTTCATACGCTATAAATCATCCCATCGTCTGCATTAGCCCAAGTGTGCACAACAGTCGGACGTTAAACACAAAAAAAAAATATATATATATATATATATATATATATATATATATATATATATATATAGAGAGAGAGAGAGAGAGAGAGAGAGAGATTTATATATATATATATATATATATATATATATATATATATATATATATATATATATATAGCCGTCTCGGTGGCCTAGTTGATAACGTACTGGGCTTTCACCCCGAGGACCCGGGTTCGATTCCCGGCCAGGGCTTGGTATTTTCATACGCTATAAATCATCCCATCGTCTACACAATAGTCGGACGTTAAACACAAAAAAAAAAAAAAAAAAAATGGAAGTGCGTAAGTCTGGATTATTAACGTCTTAGTTTCACGATTTTAGTGTTCGAAAGTGTTGACCGACAAAAGGATGCTTACAGTTTCTGTCTGTAAATCCTCCATAACGATTAAATACGTCAGAAAACCATAGAACTTGCGAGTGTTGTTAAATGACTTAGTGCAAATAAAATTTTGTTTTCAAAATTGCGGAATACAAATCAGACGTTAAAAATTAATTGTGTCCAACGTATTTCGTTTTTAGTCGGATTAAAAAAGGGCAAATTCCCAATTACGATTATTTACTTTTATAACCGTGTATCGCAGTAAGCGAAGCGAGAAATTTGTCAGATTTCTGTGCGTCTTCATTTAGTCTGAATTATAAATGATCAAATATATTTTTTTTTAAATCTACATACAAACTAAATTTATACAAAATTTAGAAACGGTTTTAACTTGACCTGAACGGTATATTAAAATATATTAATATTTAACATACCGTAATATATTAACGGAATATTAAAATATTTTCTCTCCATGAGAAGTATAAAGAAGTTTAAATTATTTTTATATTTTTCATCTTTTCTGCTAGGATTATTGTCACTATCCTATAATGATCTGACTTCCCTAGTATCGTCAATTCTACTTTTGTTGACGCGTTTCGGAGAACCTCCATCTTCAAAAACTATATCTATACTCAATATAGAATTTATACAAAATTTAGAAACGGTTTTAACTTGACCTGAACGGTATATTAAAATATATTAATATTTAATATACCGTAATATATTAACGGAATATTAAAATATTTTCTCTCCATGAGAAGTATAAAGAAGTTTAAATTTATAGATATAGATATAGAAAGAGTATAGATATAGTTTTTGAAGATGGAGTTTCTCCGAAACGCGTCAACAAAAGTAGAATTGACGAAGCTAGGAAAGGCAGATCATTATACTCAATATAAAGAAGTTTGGTAATCGTGAAAAAAAATTTACTTGAGAATTTTAAGGTCCTCTGAGACAAAAAACGTGGTTTCTTCTTGGATTTTTGGATGTTTGTATGTACGTATGTTTGTGTATATGTGTTCACAACGCTTGAGATTAAACGGTTTTCATTAAATTTGGAATGTAGGCCTCATTTGCAGAAATCTAAAATAATATGTTCTTTTTTTTAGTAAAAACTGTTAGAAATAGAATTCCTCAAAATCGGTTTTAACGATTTTTATAAAATTTTACTGGAATGTATTCAATACGCAACAAAACAAAATAACGGTTCGGTATAAATATCGAAAACAAGCCCTGTTTTGTTTTTTCGATTTACTTTTGTACCATAAAATTGTTTCATCTCAATGTTGGTACACTAATTTGAATTACAAATAGGCCAATTTTGCCGTAGTTTCCAAGCCAATACTTTTTGGAAACAATTAAATATGAGAAAGTTTGTGTAATGTTTTTAAACATTTGCGCAAACAATTTTTAATTTTATTAAGTTGGTGCAATTTTGTCAAGCAGAATTCTGAAAGGTGCCACTAACGGTATATTTGGACTTGTATATTGAATATGGGCGGCACTGGCCTTGACTGGATGTGCGCAGGCGCTGAAACAGCTGTGCGCTGTAGACGTCGCCTTATCACTGCTGTTTACCGTTTACTCGAGTTTACTAACGAATGTAGTTTAATTTGTTTACCATATAAGAAGGGGTTATTACTTGATAGCCACCTCAGACTAAATAAACTTTCGTTCACTTCTAAATTCTAGTTTAGCTCTATCTCCTTCGTGAGTCTTGGAACTTACTTTTATAGGTTTTCGAAAGTTTCTTTTTTTTATCATAAGTAGCGGTTGTTACTTACTAGGCTCCTCAGTTTTAACAGACTTTTTGTTCACTTCTCAACCCTTGTCGATCCAGTATAGTTCCGTATCCTTCGTTTTTTTTTTTTTTTTTTTTTTTTTTTGGTGATTAACGTCCCGACTATTGTGCACACTTGGGCTAATGCAGACGATGGGATGATGTATAGCGTATGAAAATGCCAAGCCCTCGCCGGGAATCGAACCCGGGTCCTCGGGGTGAAAGCCTATTACGCCATCCACTAGACCAGGGGTCTCCAAACTTTCCAGCCTTAGGGCCATACTGATTACTCCAGTAAGTTCCGAGGGCCAAAACCATATTATCATAATCTCATTAGTATTTCATATGTCATTATGCTTGTTATAAGTTATGTTTTTATTTAAAATGTATAAAATGTTAGTTGGATTCATTTCAATAATTTGTTAGTTATTATATACTGAAGTTAAATTTTCTACATATTATACATGTCTTTACTCATTACAATTCTGTGTTTCTTTATCCAACTTATCACAAAAACAATAACAATAAGCCTACAACAATGTTATGAGTAGTTAGCCCATGACCATATCAATGTAGATGTCATATTAATAATTATTCAACATAAAATTAGAATACTTCAGTAAACTAAATTTAATTTGCTATAAAAAATATGTTCTCTAAAAGGAGTTTTCAAGTATGCTAGCTCTCCGCGGGCCGGACAAAATCTGTCCGCGGGCCGGATGTGGCCCTCGGGCCGTAGTTTGGAGACCCCTGCACTAGACCACCGAGGCGGCTCCGTGTCCTTCGTGAATCTTAGACCTTGCTTCAATAGTTTTCCAAAAGTTTACTTTTTTACCTTATATAAGACGCGGTTGCTACTAGACACCTCAGCCTTGTCTTTTTATTCACTTCTAAGTCCGTGTTGATCCAAACGATCCTGTTCAATTGTAGCCTATGTCCTTCGCTAGGTTTTCAAAAGCTTGAGTTTTTACCGTGTCAGAAACGGTTACTTAGCACTTTTTTCACTTCTACTCGATCCAGTTTAGTTACATATTCTTCTTAAGTCTTAAAATTTCCTCTCAAGGTTTTCAACTTCTGAAGCAATTTTTGTTGGAGCGAAGTTTTTCCACTCAAATGCTCCACATTTAAAAAAAAGAAATTCTGCTGTTTCAATGAGCTGGTCGCACAATCTGAGGTCCAAATTTCCATGAGCTGTATCCATGGTGTTCATATATTTCTTGAAAGCTCCGTGTCAAGCCACGAAACTCACAAGATTTTCCCTGGCTGATCCTACTTTAAGGTTACGTACTTGATTGGATCGATACAGTGAGGTACCAGAGGCCACCCCTCGCCCCTTACAAAGCATACTTACAACGGAGAGTATACTATGCAACGGAAATCTACAAACCCCTGACGGAGCCCTCTCGTATCCCCCGCTGCCAATGTAGGGCAAGATGGTATAGCCTACCACTAATAACAGTCAACCCCGGTCTACGTATTTTTTTAAATACCCTATTTTATTTTTTTTTATTTCAACTTGTGACTATTCGCCTGCTATCAATGGAGTTCTTATTCCTTTGGTCCGAACCGACCATAAAACCTGATGATTTAGTTATCCAACACAAACATACTGAGCTCAGGTCTTCTATAATATTTGAAATGTTCCTTGTCTCTTTCAAATATTATCTCGGTTGTTATCTCGGGTTTTAGTGGATTCGATGATTGCGGTTGACAGTTGATGATAATCAACAAACAAATCCCCCCCCACTACCGAGCGAGACGATAAGGTACCCCTCCAGCGAGTGTTTTCCTCAATCCCCTTTTTCAATGTCGTAGTTAATACTTAAAACATTTTTCTTTCAATGTTCGCAGCTGTTGCCGTTAGAAGTCGTGAGCCTCATAAAATTTAATTACCAAACTAAGTTACTTTTAACTTTATTATTAATAAACCCCAAGTAATTGTAGTTTTATACTTTTCTAATTATGCTTGGCGCCGTCTACAGTAAATTACTCCAACTGGAACTTTACGCTACTACGTATAAATTTTTGCAGACTTTTTACTCTACCTAGCGAGTTATTTATGATGCGTATTAATATGGCCTTAGTTTTTGTTTTTGTTTTCCTTCCATTTATAAAAAAAAAAACAACACTGCAATAAGAGGAAATAATAGTGACATACGCGTACTCCTCGCTGACATGAATTTCTAAAAAGTAACGTTATACAAAGTATTATAGTACCATAGTACTATAACTATAACTATGGTACTTCGGTGGCCTAGTTGATAGCGTACTGGACTTTCACCCCGAGGACCCGGGTTCGATTCCCGGTCGTTTTCTCGACTGACTAGTTTATATCCATCTGCTAAATTTATTTTCACAGATCGTTCTAAAATGAATGATAATGTTGGGTGCGCTTTTTACTCACAGGAAGAAACATATAAGTATGGATCACCCTCAATTTGTAGTGTCTTTACGGCCGAACTCTTTGCCATCTTAAAGGCTTTGAACACTATTGAATTCGATAGTTTGCATTACGTAGTTTGTTCTGATTCAAAAAGTGCCCTCCAGGCAATCCAGGATATGTATTCGGTAAACCCTCTGGTTCAAGATGTTCTGTGTTCTGTCCATAGACTTGAACTACGAGGTGCAAGAGTATCATTTATCTGGATCCCTGGTCACTGTGGAATATTTGGAAACACTGCAGCGGATAATGCAGCAAAGGAAGCTACTTTTCTGCCGCCATGCATTCAACGTGTAATCTTGTCTGACTTTCTTTGTCACGTAAAACATTTAATTCATCTACAGTGGGAAAATGAATGGGCAGCTACAAGCAGTAACAAATTGAGGGTAATTAAAAGTACTGTTCGTCCTTGGGGGTCGTCAATACGTGCAAGTCGTAGAGAAGAGGTGGTGCTCACCCGCCTTCGCATTGGTCACTCCATGTAAACGCATGGATTTCTGATGGAACGCGGGGACCCACCCGAATGCGAGTTCTGTAGGGAAACCATCACAATAAAACATATATTGCTCGATTGTGATGGTTTCCAAAATGTGCGTGTTATGTGTGGTCTGAGCAACTGTTTGCAGACGATGTTGGGAGATAGTGCCTCGGCCGTTGACCGGGTTCTAGACTTCCTTCATCGTCTGAATGTTTTAAATAAAATTTAATTTATATCTTTGTTATTTCTTGTGTTATTTTATTTATTTATTTTATCTTATAACTTTATTTCTGTTATGTTTATATATACTTTTACGAATTGTTATTAAATTTTATTCATTATTCATTGTTATTTAGTTCTTAAGTATTTGTTATTGTAATATAGTTATACCTGTTATTTAAATTTTGTTTAATTTATTTTTACTGTTATAGTTTGTTGTTGCTGTTGTTGTTTTCTTCTTAGTTAAGTAAAATTTTGTATATTCTTTTTTTTATACTTTCATTTTGCGTGACGGCGATGATAACCTTAACGGTTTTTCGCCGCAAAAAAAAATCGATTCCCGGTCAGGGCTTGGCATTTTCATACGCTATAAATCATCCCATCGTCTGCATTAGTCCAAGTGTGCGCAATAGTCGGACGTTAAACACAAAAAAAATCAAATGTTCGTTTTTCGAGTTAACAAAAATGCATTTTTACGTGTTCTTTAGGACGTAAACTTTGGTATTTCTCCAACTTCTGAAAACGAATTAGAATTTCTACCTTTAAAGTTCCTCGCTTATACTTGGTACAGTTTTGCTCAAATATAGGCCGTAGATATACAAGCAAAACATCCGGGATTATAGCGATTTTCGGATTATTCAATTTTTTCCTTCCGAACCATATTTCTTGTGGAAATCACCGAATGTTGTAAAGCTTTTTAAATGTTTTTGTACCATTTTACAATGTCCTGTGCAGATCGTTCAACTAACACAATAGAGCCGCTTCGGTGGTCTAGTGGATAGCGTACTAGGCTTTCACCCCGAGGATCCGGGTTCAATTCCCGGCCAGGGCTTGGCATTTTCATACGCTATAAATCATCCCATCGTCTGCATTAGCCCAAGTGTGCACAATAGTCGAACGTTAAAAAAAAAAGAAGTACTTTTGTACCCATAATACTTTTTACCTTACAATTTTTTCAAAATGTGATTCAAATAACATTACCGCTGTTCAATCATTTTTTAAAAAACATTTGGTATGGCTGCAATTTTGAAACGGTTGAACGGATTTCGCAAGGTAACGACCTTGCGTACATGAGGCGTGGTAAAACCCTGACACGTACCATCCAGTGGTCAGGATCGGTTAGTTCTAAACCCGGGGTCTTACTATGATAGCCGCTGGAAATACTTTGAAAAGTATAGAAATTATTGGAATTTGTTGCAGTAGTTCTCGAGTTTCAGGGCATAAACTTTAAACGAAGACAAATTACACAGTTTTCGCGTAGTTTTTTATTAACAATTGAAATATTATATCGAATTCAAACAACTGTTTACTAAAACTGCAATAAAAATAATAAAAACTGTCATATTCGATCCTTAAGGACAACTTCTTTTACTTTTAATACATCTCTCATTAAGAACGGCTGCCAATGAGTCATCAAAGGTACGTCCGAAGAACAAACCTACGGTTACATCTAGTTATTAGGGGTTATATCTCTGCGCATAAAAATATACAAAACCTTGTTAGGTCATGGTCGTAGAACAGGATGCGGCGAAAGTAATGCTCTTAACCGGCTAGGCCACAATTTTGGTTAAAATGACAACTGTCACTCTTTCTCTAGAAAGTCTCTTCTCTCTTTCTCTAATGCTTACGTAAGGTGGACTTACAGTAAGAGAAGATATGCTAGGTGTGACTGTGGTGCTACAGTTATGTTGACCTCTATGTTGGGGGGAGGGGTTTTCTCCAAAAAAGGTTGGCCTTATCGAGACAATTGTGCTATCTTATTTTGTAAGCCTTGATTCTTAGTGAATATCCTATTGTGTTAGTTGAACGATCTGCACAGGACATTGTAAAATGGTGCAAAAACATTTAAAAAGCTTTACAACATTCGGTGATTTCCACAAGAAATATGGTTCGGAAGGAAAAAATGGAATAATCCGAAAATCGCTATAATCCCGGATGTTTTGCTTGTATATCTACGGCCTATATTTGAGCAAAACTGTACCAAGTATAAGCGAGGAACTTTAAAGGTAGAAATTCTAATTCGTTTTCAGAAGTTGGAGAAATACCACAGTTTACGTCCTAAAGAACACGTAAAAAATGCATTTTTGTTAACTCGAAAAACGAACATTTGATTTTTTTGTGTTTAACGTCCGACTATTGTGCACACTTGGGCTAATGCAGACGATGGGATGATTTATAGCGTATGAAAATGACAAGCTCTGGCCGGGAATCGAACCCGGGTCCTTGGGGTGAAAGCCTAGTACGCTATTCACTAGACCACCGAAGCGGCTTGAATTGAATATGTAATTACTATATAGACGATACAGCCACATTTTGTTTTGTGTTTAAACTACGACTATTGTACACACTTGGGCTAATGCAGACGATGGGATGATTTACAGCGTACGATAGTGCCAAACCCTGGCCGGGAATCGAACCCGGATCCTCGGGGTGATAGTACGCTATCAACTAGGCCACCGAGGCGGCGATACAGCCACAAATTGTGTGTCGGGGGGAGATGAATTTACTAAAAATAATTTGGTGAGGTGAGAATTTTGTGAGCGGAAAAGTATTTGCAACACAATTCTTGATTGTGTGAGAAAGTGGCGTGATACGAATTCTGTTCGACATTTTAAAAAAACCAGAGCCTGCAAAAACATGCACACTTTCGATAATGTTGAACACGTTAGTGCTATGCTATAGCAGACAAGATTTTTTTTTGTGTTTAACGTCCGACTGTTGTGCACACTTGGGCTAATGCAGACGATGGGATGATTTATAGCGTATGAAAATGCCAAGCCCTGGCCGGGAAACGGGGAGGACCGATTCCACTAGGTGTCCCTGGGAAACCAAACGATTTACATAAAAACCCTTAATTTCTGATATGCAGACCAGAAATTCGCGCTTAGATATGCAAGAACGACGTGAATGTTTCTGTAGCAACGTTCTTCATCATGACTTTTTTGTCATTACAAGATCTAAACGGTTCTGTGTCGAAATTAAGAACTTTTTAGAAGTAGAAGAACTGGCAGCAGATAATCTGTTTATAATCTTGCGAAGCAAAGTTTATCTCACGGATTCTGTTAATCTTTTGCATCTTTATCAAAGCCTTTGCGTTCAGAAGGCCAAAGTTCATTCAATCGAAAGTTGCTTCTGTTAAACGTTGTGTAGTGGAATAACTTCAACCACAGTGATTTGCCCTTTAATTCTTCGAGAACTTCTTTTCAGTTCAAATCGTTACACAGAAATGCTACGAAAATTTTTGATTCCTGAACTAAATTAACGCCTAAATGCATGTACTGTACAAGATGTAACTTAGCGAACTGCTTTGATAAGCGCGTCTTACGAAGGCGCTTCACTTTCTCGTTTTCGGTATATTCGCTGACCTTCCCAGTCTGTTAAAAATTTGTGTTTTGCCATTTTTTTCTATGTTTATACCTGAAGGAGAAGGTGTTTAAATCACACCGAAGATGAACTTAAATCAGCAAGCGAGCGTGAAGTGAGATTAATAACGCCACAAACGTTACAAAAAATGACGGGCGTCTTGATCGATGAATTTAATCAAACGAACTAATTTAAAAGAAATTAATTTTAACTGAATTAAATTCCAATATATGTTGAATATTTGTGAAGTGAAAATACACTTTAGTTCCTATTTTTATTTAAAATCGTCAACTTCCCGTGCTCGACCCTGTACTTTGTATTTTATCAAACTGGTATACAGTAACAAACTGCATTATATTTTGAACTGTATCTAGCTGATAACAAATTTCATTATACTTTGTATTGTATCTATAGCTAGGCGCCTTAGTTGATAGCGTACTGGGTTTTCACCGCGAGGACCCGGGTTCGATTCCCGGCCAGGGCTTGGCATTTTCGTACGCTAAAAATCATCCCGTCGTCTGCATTAGCCCAAGTGTGCACAATAGTCGGACGTTAAAAAAAATGTATCTATAGCTGACATATATCCTCAAAAATAATTGAAGTTTGCTTTTAACCTAGCTTGTATATAAAAAAATATTATTATATGTTTTATTTGTATCTAGCTGGTAATTTATCCTCAAACGTAAATTGAATCCTGCTGGTATGTTGTTATACACATTTGTATTTGTACTTTGTACTTGGGTAGCTGATAAATTTAATCTCAAACATCATTATAGTTTGTATTTATATTTTAGATAGTTCATTATTACAGTTTATTTTTTTATCTAGATAGTACGTATAATAAACTTTATATAAATAATAATAAATTACCAAAAAATTATAACTGTAATTGTATTTCTATCTGGTTTATATTAACAAATTTTATTGTACTTTGTTTTAATATATTACTGGTATACAGCAACAAACATCATTTTACTTTGTATTTTTATACAGCTGATGTATAGTAACAAACTGTATTATACTTTCTATTTTTATCTAGGTGATATATAATAAAGAACTTTATTTTACTTAGTATTGTACTGTATTTAGCTGGTATGTAGCAATAAACTTTATTATATTTTATTTTTGTATCTGTCCGGTATATAGTTACTATTTTTTTATTTGTATACAGCTAATATACAATACATTTTATATTTTATAAAGCTGGTATACAGTAATAAAATTTATTATATTTATTTTTGTATCTTCCGGTATATAGTTACTATTTTTTTATTTTTATACAGCTAATATATAATACATTTTGTATTTTATAAAGCTGGTATACAGTAATAAAATTTATTATATTTTATTTTTGTATCTGTCAGGTATATAGTTACTATATTTTTATTTTTATACAGCTAATATATAATACATTTTGTTATATTTTATTTTGTATCTGTCCGGTATATAGTTACTATTTTTTATTTTTATACAGCTAATATATAATACATTTTGTATTTTATAAAGCTGGTATACAGTAATAAAATTTATTATATTTTATTTTGTATCTGTCCGGTATATAGTTACTATATTTTTATTTTTATACAGCTAATATATAATACATTTTGTATTTTATAAAGCTGGTATACAGTAATAAAATTTATTATATTTTATTTTTGTATCTTCCGGTATATAGTTACTATTTTTTTATTTTTATACAGCTAATATATAATACATTTTGTATTTTATAAAGCTGGTATACAGTAATAAAATTTATTATATTTTATTTTTGTATCTGTCCGGTATATAGTTACTATATTTTTATTTTTATACAGCTAATATATAATACATTTTGTATTTTATAAAGCTGGTATACAGTAATAAAATTTATTATATTTTATTTTTGTATCTGTCCGGTATATAGTTACTATTTTTTTATTTTTATACAGCTAAATATATAATACATTTGGTATTTTATAAAGCTGGTATACAGTAATAAAATTTATTATATTTTATTTTTGTATCTGTCCGGTATATAGTTACTATTTTTTTATTTGTATACAGCTAATATATAATACATTTTGTATTTTATAAAGCTGGTATACAGTAATAAACTTTATTATATTTTATTTTTGTATCTGTCCGGTATATAGTTACTATTTTTTTATTTGTATACAGCTAATATATAATACATTTTGTATTTTATAAAGCTGGTATACAGTAATAAACTTTATTATATTTTATTTTTGTATCTGTCCGGTATATAGTTACTATTTTTTTATTTGTATACAGCTAAATATATAATACATTTTGTATTTTATAAAGCTGGTATACAGTAATAAACTTTATTATATTTTATTTTTGTATCTGTCCGGTATATAGTTACTATATTTTTATTTTTATACAGCTAATATATAATACATTTTATATTTTATAAAGCTGGTATACAGTAATAAAATTTATTATATTTATTTTTGTATCTTCCGGTATATAGTTACTATTTTTTTATTTTTATACAGCTAATATATAATACATTTTGTATTTTATAAAGCTGGTATACAGTAATAAAATTTATTATATTTTATTTTTGTATCTGTCCGGTATATAGTTACTATTTTTTTATTTGTATACAGCTAAATATATAATACATTTTGTATTTTATAAAGTTGGTATACAGTAATAAACTTTATTATATTTTATTTTTGTATCTGTCCGGTATATAGTTACTATTTTTTTATTTGTATACAGCTAATATATAATACATTTTGTATTTTATAAAGCTGGTATACAGTAATAAAATTTACTATATTTTGTTTTGTAAATAACTGGTATATAGTAACATGGTATTTTTAGTCAAATTATTTATTGTTTTATAAATTATAAAATAATTAAATTTGTAATTTAAATAATTAAATTATAAATAAATTAATATATAAAGTTATTATTACTTTATAAATTAACACTAGTGACGTAAATGTATCAGCTATATAAAGTAACAAACTTTATTATATTTTATATATAATCTATCAGATATATAATAAAAAACTGTATTATACTTTTACATAGCTTGGCCAGAGTAATAAACCTAATTATACATTTATATTTGCACCTAGCTGGTATATATTATCAAACTTTAATACACGTTGTAGTAACAAACTGTAATATACTTCGTATTTCTATTCTTATCTAGCCGTGATTGGGATAATCCCTGAGGAGCGAGGATTGAAGTCAACGGCCTAAACTTGTTCGACTACTTCTCCTCTATACAAGGTCAGTCTAAAGCAGAAGTGAATATTAGCCTCCTATTCTAAATACATAACAAGATCGGCGATGGGTTGGGGCTCGATCACATGACCTGGAAATTTGTCCTCTTTTTCTACGACTTCTTGATATGGTTAACCACCGCGCCCAGGGAATCCACTTTTATTTTAAACTAATTCGGAAAAGAAGTAGAGGGGGGTCGATTTCGAAATCAAGAATGGAAAAGTTCAGGATGTACCCAGCTGGTGGGGGAGACAAGTCTTCGGTGCTCCGGGCGAACCTATCGGGCTCTCTGGAAAGCTTCGACCACCTACTTCCGATGTTCTCGCTTTAAAAAGCGAATGTGCTTCTCGTCCAGTATTCATAACGTGTACAGAGGTTGTGATAGTCAGGGTCGAAAGAAAAAATAGTATAAACAAAATGATAACTCGGTTTATGATTTTCGGTTTGTTGGCGTCGTTCGCTTCGGCGGATCCTATTGCCGTCAAGGCCGATGGACTGTCACCTTTGGAGGAATGTCTCAAGAAGGATTCTATTTCTTGTGTTCAGATTCAAGTGTTCAGGAATATAAGGTCGTTTTTCGATCAAGGAAGTGTGGATTTGTTCGGAGGGTTGTCGCTAGTTAAGAATTCAGTGCCGGAAGACGAATCCGCCAGGATGATTTCCGAAGACGTAGCTTCCGAAAGTGAAATACTTTCAGCCGGTGATTTCGAAAAGAGGGAAGATATTTTAGAGTCTTTTACGTTAGCGAAGGCAGGCAATTTTTTCCAGGAGAGGAGTCTGTCTTGGAATTTGTCGCCGGTAGTCGCCGAGGTCGCCGAAACTGCAAGAGGTCTTGCCAATAGTATTCCTGTCGATGTCAAGAATCAAATTTCTGACTTCATTACAGAAGGTAATTTTTTGCACTTATTTATAAACAAATAAATAATACATATTTTTATAAACTGGCAGTAGCTTTATAAATATTACTCACATACAAGACTCAGTATAAACATAATATCATATTTTATAAAGTTTTAATAGCAAACGTCAAACCAGCATAGATACACGTATGTACACTCACAAGTAACCTAACCTACATACTGTACTCACTAATTAGGACGATAGTATAAATTTCACACACCTGTTCCTTCGCAACCATATTGGTAATATTACAAATTACACGCTCTTACTACAGCAACTAACAACACCTTACTGTAATTATGATTTAAAGATAACACTTGAACTGATATTTACTCGTGATACCTTCTCCTCAATCTTTTGTTTTCAAATATTATACTGTTTAAGATAAATTTCTGTAAACGCAGACCTTTGAAACTAAACTTAAGTTGTAATTTTTTGCTTATTAAATAAAATAATATAATTAAAACATCTACTTAACATAGCTAGAAAACTGACTACATTTATGTGTTATGAATAATTATTAAAAGTTCTTGTTCAAAACGAACTTCATTACTACATACTATTTTTATGAGGTAATTATTAAATTTCAAAAAACAATTTAGTTAATTAACAGTTATTTAATACAGAATTCAGTAAGTTTATATATTTTTTTTTACTTTAATATTTGTCTACTTTTAACGGAATAAGGTTAATTAATTTTCAAATATTATGTTTACCATGTTCTTGTAAAATCTGAGTAAATAAATATATACATCCATGTCCTAATTCAAATAAATACAGGTTTTTTTTTACTTTCACGAAATATATAAAATTTATTTAAAAACAATATGATAATAAATTATTTAATTTAAATTTCAACCGTAACAGTTGCTATATATATATATATATATATATAAATTTTTTTTTTTTTTTTTTTTTTTTTTTTTTTTTTTTTAAATTTTGGGCTAATGCAGACGATGGGATGATTTTTAGTTTTTTAGAAATGCCAAGCCCTCGCCGGGAAAAAACGGGGTAAAAGCCTTAAAAACTACTGTTTAGTTGCATTGATTATTCTCCAATAGACTAAATGTTTTTTTATGAATCAAAACCTAGTCTCGTAAACACAAAATGCAATTACATAACACTGTAACACTACAGTGGCTATTATTATAGTATGAATGTTAATTGTCCTGTTCTAACACTACCTGATTTGATATTTTGTTTTCTACGAAGATTTTGACATATAAATACAATGGGAGTCGTAGTTTAGTACGTTAGCAGGCAGGCAGGACCTGTACGCAGGTTAGAATCTAGTAGGTTGTTTTTGCATATGCGTTTCGCCGATCCCTGTCTTCATTAGTATAACTGACAAAGTAAAAAAGTTAGGTTAGTGTTTTTCTAAACACGATTGTGTTTATATCTTGGAAAAAGTCAGGCGATGATATGATACAAAATATTTGAATTTTACAGGCCGTGGAAAGAAGAAGAAGCTGCTGAAGTCACTCCTTCCTCTGTTGATCGGACTTAAAGTAAAACTCGCCGGTATGATGGGTCTTGCGTACATCATAATCGCCTTGATCGCCAAGAAGGCTATATTTGCCAGTTTGATCTCTTTGGCCATCTCCGGTTTTGTGGCCATCAGGAAACTTCTGTCCCAGCAGTCACACCATCCTCACCACGAAGTAGTCCACCCTGTCGAGTACAGCAGCCACGGTAGCGGATTCTCCGGTCCCGCAATCGGCGGAGGCTATAGCAGCGGTGGATGGGAGAGCTATGGCGGTGGTCATGGGGATTCTCACGGATCTTACTCGAGCAACTCCGCACACTCTATAGCGTACAGTGGACAGAAACCCGTACGGAGATAGAGGTAATTATTGGTTTGTATTTGTTATAACAAGTGATAAAATCCGATAGTTTGAAGGTTGGAATCTTTAGCACATTAAGAAAACAAAAATCAATTCCAATGCAGAATCGTAATTTTTTCACTTGTTTCGTTAAAAGTGTAGTAACTCCTCCTTCCGGACTCTCTCTCACACTAGTTCTGAAATATGAGTAATACTTTCTCACATAAGTTTCGAGCGACGGTACAGCAAAGCGAAAACAGTGAAATATTGTTCTTGGTTCGTAAACTAGTCGTTAATAGCGCATCAAACTTGGCGTTTAGCGAAAACGCTAACAAATCAATCATTGAAACATTCCGCTTGAGGTTATATCTTATCCAAATACTGAAAATGTTCTCAAAATCAATAAAGCAAAAGTAAAACCCTAAATATTTTCGAAAAACAATAAAACTTATTTTTCTTATCGCAGGGTCTACCAAAGAATGGGTATATGTGAGAAGGTAAACAAATTTGATAAATAACTCTTGTTAAAAAAAATTTAAAGTAACTAGTATTTCATAATAAGCAGAATAAAATATTTTTTTTATTATAACTACGATATCTGAAAAAAATATTTTTTTTCATCAAATAGTGTGAGAGAGAGAAACCTGAATGTGTGTTCACGGAGAATATATAAACTTAGAATAGCCTCGTGAACAAACACTACAGGTGAAAGGGAGTGTGTAGAGTGATACTACATAAAGCCAGTCCGACCTCCCTGATAGGATTCTTCTTAAATGTAGTATAAAACTGTAAAAGCATCGATAAAATTTATTTTTACTTTCTCACATATACAAATTTTAATTGGTATAACTGTGAAAAATACATCCGTTGAATTTATATTTTAAAATTTGAAAAATTTCTTTTAAAATCACGAACGGAAATGCAGTAACGTTCCGTTAGAACCAGTATTGCAACTGAGACAACTATGCCCAGAAAAAGTTTGGACAAAAATAAAGCAACACTTCTCTAGACAGCTGAATTTCTCTAGAATCACTATTTCAGTTCACACGATATCAGTTAAATACTTTGATTTAATTCTTTTCAGTAGAGTCGAGAGCTAAATTACTGCTGTATTTCTCTAGAATCACTATTTCAGTACAAACAATACCTATTATACACTATGATTTAATTCTTTTCAGTAGAGTCGAGAACTAAATTACTGCTGTATTTCTCTAGAATCACTATTTCAGTTCACACGATATCAGTTAAATACTTTGATTTAATTCTTTTCAGTAGAGTCGAGAGCTAAATTACTGCTGTATTTCTCTAGAATCACTATTTCAGTACAAACAATACCTATTATACACTATGATTTAATTCTTTTCAGTAGAGTCGAGAACTAAATTACTGCTGTATTTCTCTAGAATCACTATTTCAGTTCACACGATATCAGTTAAATACTTTGATTTAATTCTTTTCAGTAGAGTCGAGAGCTAAATTACTGCTGTATTTCTCTAGAATCACTATTTCAGTACAAACAATACCTATTATACACTATGATTTAATTCTTTTCAGTAGAGTCGAGAACTAAATTACTGCTGTATTTCTCTAGAATCACTATTTCAGTTCACACAATATCAGATAAATACTATGATTTATTTCTTTTCTGTAGAGTCGAGAACTAAATTACTGCTGTATTTCTCTAGAATCACTATTTCAGTTCAAACAATATCCATTAAACACTATTATTTAATTCTTTTCAGTAGAATCGAGAACTAAATTACTGCTGTATTTCTCTAGAATCACTATTTCAGTTCACACAGTATTAGATAAATACTATGATTTAATTCTTTTCAGTAGAGTCGCGAGCTAAATTACTGCTGTATTTCTCTAGAATCACTATTTCAGTTCAAACAATATCCATTAAACACTATTATTTAATTCTTTTCAAGTAGAGTCTTAAATTAAATTACTGCTGTATTTCTCTAGAATCACTATTTCAGTTCACACAATATCCATTAAACACTATTATTTAATTCTTTTCAGTAGAATCGAGAACTAAAGTACTGCTGTATTTCTCTAGAATCACTATTTCAGTTCACACAATATCAGTTAAATACTATGATTTATTTCTTTTCACTAGAGTCGAGAGCTAAATTACTGCTGTATTTCTCTAGAATCACTATTTCAGTTCAAACAATATCCATTAAACACTATTATTTAATTCTTTTCAGTAGAATCGAGAACTAAATTACTGCTGTATTTCTCTAGAATCACTATTTCAGTTCACACAGTATTAGATAAATACTATGATTTAATTCTTTTCAGTAGAGTCGCGAGCTAAATTACTGCTGTATTTCTCTAGAATCACTATTTCAGTTCAAACAATATCCATTAAACACTATTATTTAATTCTTTTCAAGTAGAGTCTTAAATTAAATTACTGCTGTATTTCTCTAGAATCACTATTTCAGTTCACACAATATCCATTAAACACTATTATTTAATTCTTTTCAGTAGAATCGAGAACTAAAGTACTGCTGTATTTCTCTAGAATCACTATTTCAGTTCACACAATATCAGTTAAATACTATGATTTATTTCTTTTCAGTAGAGTCGAGAGCTAAATTACTGCTGTATTTCTCTAGAATCACTATTTCAGTTCAAACAATATCCTTTAAACACTATTATTTAATTCTTTTCAGTAGAGTCGAGAACTAAATTACTGCTGTATTTCTCTAGAATCACTATTTCAGTTCACACAATATCAGATAAATACTATGATTTAATTCTTTTCAGTAGAGTCGAGAACTAAATTACTGCTGTATTTCTCTAGAATCACTATTTCAACTCACAATAGTTATTAAAACATTTATTATTTCATTTTTTTTATTAGAACCAAAAACAAGACGGTATTCCTTCGTAACTACTTTTTAAACTTAAACAATGGCCATTAAACAGTACGATTTAACTCTTTACAATGCAGCCAAGCACGTAAGTGGTTACTTTTTAAATCACACTTTAAATCCTCGATTAAAATCAGTTTGTCTTTTACGTTTGCGTTAAAGGACAGGACTTTCATTGTGTCCTCAATGATGGACCACGTCCTGCGAGTCACGGTACGTAAAAAAGAGAAAATAATTTAATTTGTTTGACATTAAAGTGGGTTTGAATTCTTCCGTGAATGTCAATGTCGTTGGCACGTCAAGAAAAGCCTCTAACAACCAACATGCACTTTAATTACATTGACTCTTCTTGGGTTACACATCACGCATTCTTCTACATTTACTTTACGCTACTTTAATAGCTATCTAATTACTGTATCTAATACACTCTGTTTCATTACATTGCTAATTAAAACTTTTAATTATCATTATTTCGTTCTATTTCTTACTATTAAAATTTCATTACATATTTTATTTAATGTTACATTCTGATCAACGAAAGATTTTTCTATGTCATTTACCTTTTGGATAAAGTAAAGATAAAGTTAATGATAAATATTAATGATATAATTTTAAAAGATATACGTATTTGGTACTTATTAAAGTATCATTTTACTGACATAATTCATTTCACTTACTTCGTATAACGTCTTTATAATTATGTTTTTACTACAATCTGTGTTTGAAAGTATGTCCACCGCCTGGGTGGTCTAGTTGATAGTGTACTAGGCTTTCACCCCGAGGACCCGGGTTCGATTCCCGGCCAGGGCTTGGCATTTTCATACGCTATAAATCATCCCATCGTCTGCATTAGCCCAAGTGTGCACAATAGTCGGACGTTAAAAAAAAAAAAAAAAAAAAAAAAAATTGTGTCCCTGGTTGAGCAGACACGACGATCAAATTTTGTTGTTTTTTTTTTTTTTTTTTTTTTTGGTGTTTAACGTCCGACTATTGTGCACACAGGCTAATGCAGACGATGGGATGATTTATAGCGTATGAAAATGCCAAACCCTAGCCGGGAAACGAACCCGGGCCTTCGGGGTGAAAGCCTAGTACGCTATCATCTAGGCCACCGAGACGGCTACGACGATGTAAGAAAACTTTTACCAATTGGATTAAGCGCGATCAATAAGCCGCGAACATTCTCTCGGAAAACACATTCTTTTAAAAATAAGCAAAGTTAAAAAAACTGAAAAAAACTCGGTATTTATTGTGTAACATGTAAACGTAACAACGATGGGTTTAGATCTTGATAATTAATTGTAGTATGTTTACCTCTCGTCCCTTATTTCTGTCTTAAAACAACGCAACAATGGTAGTAACGTAGGGTAAAAATGAAGACTAGATCTTTATAATCTGATTTTTACTGTCACTCATCTACACTTAACAATAAAAATGTGTTTAATATGTTTATTTATTTATATTGGCATTTATTTATTTCGTTGTCTGTACTAGATCTTTGTTTGTTTAATTACGGTATGTTTACTTCTCGTTGTTTATTTCTCTCTCTCTCTCTCTCTCTCTCCCCTCTCTCTCCCCTCTCTCTCTATCAAATTATTACGTTCGATTTGTGATTAATTTAAAACGTGATCATCTTGTTTTGTCTTATTACAAAAAAATAAACTTTTAAGATAATGCTTTCCGGTCTTATTTTAACTACGTTACATGCTGTTCTTCAAACAGTGCCGATATTTTTTTCCGTCAGATGTAAGTACAAGAAAGGGGGCGCAAATGCTGATTATACCTAACCACAGAACTGTCATGTACAAGAAATCTTTTTCGTGCCATTTGTAGGACTCGTCAACAGATTCTCTGAAGCCGAGGTCAGTTTTCAAGGTCGCTAAAACAATCTTAATATATAAAAGAAGTCCTGACTGACTGATTCATAATCAATGCAGGGCCAAAACTATTTTAGCTAGACTTGAAATTTTGAGGTTACATTTATGTTACCATATAGGCGTGCACTAAGAAAGTATTTTGCAAAAATTTGATTTTAATGCCATTAAACTACTTACCCATTGTAACTTTAATGATCAACGTACAGCCAAGACTACTATAGCTAGAGACTTATATTTTTAGGGTACCTTCTTACAAAATGCCGAGGTGCACTAAGAAAGGATTTTGAAAAAAATTGATTTTAATGCCATTAAACTACTTACCCAGTGCAACTTTAATAATAACCGTACAGCCGAGGCTATTATAGCTAGAGACTTGAAATTTTCAGGGTTACCACCACATGTAGCGGTGAACTGAAAAACGATTTTCCAGTATTCAACCCCTAAAGAGGTAAAAAAGAGGTACAACAATTTTTTTTTGGAAAAAATATGTTTTTCATATGACCTTCTTAAAACGTAACATAGCCACTCTTAAATATAAGTAATGAAATATATTTTTCACTATTTCTCAAAACACATCCACTAAAGATATTGAAAAGGGGTAGAAAATGTAAAAAAGGGTATACAATTTTGCATAAAAAATTTTTTTCCTGATTGTATATTCCATAAATATGCTATGAAACACAAATAATGAAACACACATTTCAACATTTTTTCGAATTCATTCCCTAAAAGAATAATAATGTAAAAAAGAGGTGTCATTGGAGAAAAAAGAGTTTTTATCGGATTTTCTTAAAAGTAAACAAAATATTCTAAAAAACAAATTATGATACACGTAATTCAGCATTTCCCCCCGAATTCATCTCCTAAAAGGATAAAAATGTTTGCATTGGAGAAAAATATTTTTTAACAGATTTTCTTAAATTCGAATGGAACACGTTTGAAGACAATAAAACAACATATTCAGGTTTAAGTTTTGTGGGCGAAGCCGCGACGGGCAATGCTTATGGATTATTATGGATATTATGGACCGATTCCTGTTCGGGTAGTACATTTATTAGGCAGGTTTATTTATTTAATTTGTAAAGTTTATTGTGTGAGTGTGTTTTTATTAAATTACATATTTTGCAAGTGATAAGTTGTAATTAATTACTTTATTTAATGTTCAAAACTGTTTTGTTTTATTTTAAATATTAATAATTATGATAATCAAATTGTAAGTTTTATTTATGTTATTCAATTTGTTAATGAATATAAATAACTTTTGAGGTTAAATGGAAGAGAGGACCTAACGGTCCTAAATTCGCCTCAAATAAATAAAGGCAATCAATCAATCCTATCTTTTGAATAATACAATTTTAATAATGTAAACGTAGGAACAGTAAGGTTATGCATTTATAATTCGACCATTACCATTGTTGTCAATTTCTGCTGAGTAATACACGTAAGAATATTAGGTAAGGTTAAGTTCATTTCTTTCATGGACTAAGAATACCTCAGCATACGTAACAATGCTCTGTAATAAGACCTTAAATTTGTTACTTGTTTTTATGATAACAATTAGTGTTACTCTCCATATATAACGTCCACGCTACACTTAAAGTTGTAAAGTCAAGCATCGAAAACTTTTTACTTGTACCTTATTTCTGTTTAATTATCGCACTCTAAATACCACTCGTAATAAAGCAATGTAGGTCATGTTTTATGAATTTGTTGGATTATTTTTCTCATTTTAGTATCGTTTCTTCCTAAGTACGTATAGTTTTTTTTTTATTTATTTCTTGTTTTCCACTCGAGTATCTTTCCACATGTGTTTAATGTAGGCAACATAATTTAATTCGCCCGCTTGAGTAGACCCTACACATAACAATGTGTAATCATCAAAATGTTAAATGTTTGTGGATTGCCCCTTATTGTTTTTCGTTTTCACACAACAATTCTATATTAGGTATGGACATGAGATATTGTTACCTATTGTGGTCTATTTGTCTCGCTTGGAAATCATCTGTAACACTGACAGATAAGGTTTTGTCTTGAGAATTTGGTACTTTTTATGTTATTTATTGTCGTTATTCAATTCACCTGAGTAACACCCATATATCCATTTATGATAATGTTACGAAAGGTTTTGCCTTGGGATTTTGTTACTTTTTATGTTATTTATTGTCATTATTCAATTCACTTGAGTAACATCCATAAATTTATTTATGATAATGTTACGAAAGGTTTTGCCTTGGGATTTTATGTTATTTATTGTCATTATTCAATTCACTTGAGTAACATCCATAAATCCATTTATGATGTTACGAAAGGTTTTGCCTTGGGATTTTGTTACTTTTTATGTTATTTATTGTCATTATTCAGTTCACTTGAGTAACATCCATAAATCCATTTATGATGTTACGAAAGGTTTTGCCTTGGGATTTTGTTACTTTTTATGTTATTTAATGTCATTATTCAATTCACTTGAGTAACATCCATAAATTTATTTATGATAATGTTACGAAAGGTTTTGCCTTGGGATTTTGTTACTTTTTATGTTATTTAATGTCATTATTCAATTCACTTGAGTAACATCCATAAATTTATTTATGATAATGTTACGAAAGGTTTTGCCTTGGGATTTTGTTACTATTTATGTTATTTATTGTCATTATTCAGTTCACTTGAGTAACAACCATAAATCCATTTATGATAATGCTACGAAAGGTTTTGCCTTGGGATTTTGTTACTTTTTATGTTATTTATTGTCATTATTCAACTCACTTGAGTAACATCCATATATCCATTGGCATTTTCATATGTTATAAATCATCCCATCGTCTACATTAGCTTTGAGTGTGCACAATAGTTATGACGTTAAAAAAAAAAAAAAAATTATGTGTCTGGTTGAGCAGACACGACGATCAAATTTTGTTGGTTTTTTGTGTTTTTGTCCGTTATTTATTGTCACATTTAATTAATGAGTAACATCCATAAACTATGGGATGATGTATAGCGTATGAAAATGCCAAGCCCTCGCCGGGAATCGAACCCGGGTCCTCGGGGTGAAAGCCTAGTACGATATCCACTAGACCACCGAGGCGGCTTATCTAGACTTTGTATTGTTACTGTTTGTGTTTACCTACTGAAGTTCCTTCTTTCTCAATTAATGTCAACAAATCTTAGAGCTTTCAATTTGTTAGCCTACTTCTTTGATGTTTTTTGTTTTTTTTTTGTTGTTTTGTTATAGAACGTGTAAGTTTAGTTATTACATAATTTATGGTAACTCTTGGTACACAAACACCGCGCATTTGTGTGTATGTGCGTGTAAACGTGTCAGTTTTGAGGTTTTCATAGATTTAAAGGTCAATTTATAGGTTACATGAGTTAAAGAAAGGAGTTATTTAATGGATTTCAGTTTATCTATGTTTAAGATTAGTTTGCTCCACATCTCGGGTCAACGTTTTAATTAAAGCAATCGTTTTACAATTTTTTATCAATTTTTTTTAATAACTAAAATAGTAGTTTATCAAATTTGCTTTAACGATTTAGTTTTTATGTACAACTCCTCCCAAAGAAAAACGTATCAGTCGCTATCTCTCTTCAAAAAATCAGTTTAGTTTCTTGAAGAATAAAATCAGATGATCAGATTTTGTTCAAATGTTTGTCGTGTATTCACGACTCAAGTAAGTGCAGCGAGTGTACAGATCGAGAACAAATTGAGAAAAAATCAAACGCTGTCGGGTTTAATTTTGTTTTTCACATTTACTCTGTAGCTCTAACCTATTAATTAAAAAAATTTGGAACACTGATTTCAGTTTGAATGTTGAACGGATTTTGATATTTTGTCGATAGCCATTAAAAGAGCTCTGGGGGAGAAGCACATAGGTTTTGTTTCGGTGCTTGGGTATTATTATAAATAACTTTCATAAAATTTCAATAAATATGAAACAGTTCGTGCAATATTTTCTGTCATGTTCGTCCAATATGTCCATCATTAAAATTAATCAACGACCTAAAAATAGGAAATCTGCCTGAGACTGAGAAATTTGGTCAATTTTTTGTCGATAGCTTCTCTACCAGAAGTTGATTTTTTTCGATAGCAAGTCTCGGTGGACAGTCTATCCACCGGTCAGTGTGACTAAGGCACCGGTCAGTCTGCTGCGTCTCTGAACTGCGCACCTAAAGGCTGTGTGTTCGAAACGTAGTTATTGCCGTTGTTTCACCCTGACCGTTAATGTTGATCTCTCGTCTTCGTTAGTTTTGTTGTAAAAAAAATCATAAAAAATTGTCGGTAACTTTTTTTACTGAATGTTGATCGCTTTTTACCGGATGTAGATTTTTGTCGATAGCTTCTGTTCCGGATGTGTCGATAGCTTTCGTATCGAAAGTCGATTTTTTGTCAACAGCTTCTGTGCCGGATGTCAACAGCTTCTGTGCCGGATGTTTCAGTGAATACAATCGGGCGTGAGAATGTTTGTGTAGTATTTCTTCGTCATCTATTTATTCTGCGAATCATTACCTTTCACCAGATATTCAACGGAGTGTGACCTTCACATGTGTTCACGTACATCTGCCTCAACAAGAAGCAGGCACTCCTTAGGCCTACTCACGACTAACGGGTCTCGGTAATCCATTAGACCGAGTCCCTATTGAATCTCTATCGAAACCATTAAGCCGAAGGTAAAGGTTAAGGTAGAACCAAGGTCATAACACGGAAAGAAAGTAGGACACTTGTAATCTAACGTCGGTACGGCTGTGGGACGGTGGGACGGGATGGTGGCACAGTATAAACAGGTTGCTTCAATTAGTAGTGGCGTTAATGACCTACTAGCAATCGATCAAAGATCCGGTTCTAGGTCTCATGTCAAATGTGAAAGCGAGAAGAACCATCTCATTTCTTCCTACTTGTTTTAATGACTAAAGTTATTCCAGATAATGCGTGTCTGTACTGTTACTTGAATAAATTTATAAAGCCGTACAATCATTTAAAATCTTAAACTTAGGCGTTTGACTGTACCTGCAGGCGATTGGATTTGTCTCATAAGACTAATAAACATAAAACCATTTCTCTCCTATATACTCTCATAGAATTATGATTGGCATCTCATATTCTAGCTGTGATCAATACGCATCTGAAATGCTTTTGAGTTTTCACGAATTTGAAATTTTTCACTTTTACGAACAAGACATAAGTTTATTCGGACTTCTTTATTTGCGCGTAAGAAGATACACGGCGTTTCGAGAGTATGATTTATCGTTCTTACTTTGCTCAGAGTGTTAGACTTGAGTGTTTGAAAATTTCAACGTAAGCACAGGCATGAAGGCTTATGTAAATAATCGAAAAATCTAGACAGAGAACAAACATTTTGGGTAAATATTGGGCACAGTTTTAAAATGAATCTAATGTAGTGAATAAAGTAATGTAAGTATGTATGTGTTCTCCTGATCTGTTATTATTTAATGAAAGTTGGGATATTTTGAAATAAAAAAAGGCCGCCTCGGTGGCCTAGTTGATAGCGTACTGGACTTTCACCCCGACGACCCGGGTTCGATTCCCGGCCAGGGCTTGGCATTTTTATACGCTATAAATCATCCCATCGTCTGCATTAGCACAATAGTCGGACGTTTAAAAAAATGAAATAAAAAATACTTTCTAGAAGCTCTTAGACCTGGTCGCTCTCCCCCCAAACGTTTTCATAGTGCATATTTCGGCTTCGTCTTTAAACAAAATTAATGAACGAACGTTTCTACTGGCCATTTTTCAAACATAGATCATACGTCATCGATAAGCAGACGAAACAGGTCAAACAAAACTTTAAAAAGTTCTAGTTGACTTTAGTTCCAAATCAGTCACGGCACCCGATCTATGCTTATACTAAAATCAATCGTTAGCAACGAACACCATGTAAAATTTGTCAAACAGTAAATTTAGTCGTGGACTCTGTCAATAATTACGCATATATTTCATATAAGACTAATGTTTTTTTGGTGTTTAACGTCCGACTATTGTTAATTAACGTTATATATTACTCAGCTATTATGCTTGGTATCTCATTTTAAAGTTCTTGTATGTGAAAACGTGGTCAGATTTTTACATTTTGTAAGATCTTTAGAAGTAAAAAAAATGTTCAAAATGTAAAAAGCTGATTCATTACCACGCAAAATACCATTAAAACGAGATACCAAACATAATTATCTCAACTAATTGTTGAGTAATCCGTAACAATAGTTAACATAAGTCTTATAGGGACTAGCTTAAACATAGCCAAGGGCAACAGGGTCCATAAACGTCCTTCATTACCTATGTTATTAAACAGTGTTCACGACAAACCTCATGCCAGAATATTGAATAATTATTATACTATAAATTGAATAAAAAGAATTTTTAACGCAAAACATATTCAATACATAAAAGAGTTTATTATTATTATTATTAAAATTATTTTAATTTTTACTAATTTGGGTTACTTTTACTACTTTTTTCAATCCGTCATCATGTTTACTCTGACGGCTCATTCAGTTTGGGAGCGTCATAGCGGTTCGAAAAATCAAACGTTCGAACATTGCCGGTTGAGTTATCAGACAAAAGTACTGTACATAAAACCGTTGGGTGTTAGAGAGGACTTCTGGCCGCCTCGGTGGCCTAGTTGATAGCGCACTAGGCTTTCACCCCGAAGACCCTGGTTCGATTCCCGGCAAGGGCTTGGCATTCTCATACGCTATAAATCATCCCATCGTCTGCGTTAGCCCAAGCGTGCACAATAGTCGGACGTTAAACACAAAAAAAGGACCTAACTTCACCTCGTTAAATAAGGCAAAAAAAAAACATTCATGTTAACGATAATAATATAAATGCGTGAAATATCATAAACTTCTACTTTAATATTTTATTATTTGTATGAGTGCTGAAAAAGCTAGTTAATCTCAAAGCGTAACAGTAATTAGAAAAGACTGAGAGAGAAGAAAGAGAGAAAGAAAAAGAAAGAGAGAGAGAGAGAGAGATTAAAAGATAACAGAAATAAACAGGCTAGTTCTGATGGAATTATTTTTAATTTAAAAAGGCTTTGATGCGGCACCATAATTTACAATTAAGTTAGAAAGAGAATGGAAACCAGTTTTGGATTGTGTTCCAGTTACAGTAACTGGATGATGTGGGTTATACTTAATCTGTACGGGTTGTAGAAAGTATCGAGAAAGTAAAAATCGTAACGGTCCTTAACTTTGATTCATTTTGAGTTCACATTACCATAAACAAATAATTTTATGGGAGAAACCACTGGCGCTTAATTATGGGTTAAAAGTGGGTCTACACACGCTGTGAAACCCATCCTTCCGTTGTTTCACGATGTTATTGTGCACCTACTTAAAAACTGGTTTTAATACAT
>CM040182.1:64039245-64061745 GCA_022606455.1 Callitettix versicolor | reverse complement strand
TATATATATATACACACATGTGTTTAAATAAAGACAAACACAATAGTAGGCATGATTTTGTGTATATGTAAAAACTTTTTGCGTTATATGTAAAACTTTCAAACATCAAATACCATAGAATTAAAAAATAATTTATCATATTGTGTATTAAGAATTGTTCCACTTTATTATTGTATGTGATATTTTAATTTACAAGTTGTTTTTATACTCTATTGCGATAAAATCATTATGTAAAACTTAAACTGAGTGTTTTAAAATTAACTTTAATTTTACATTGCACAAAATGTAACAAATTCCATAATCACTTCAACATTAATAGTGTTTACATACTCAAATAGTTATAACAAAGGACTTTTTATATTCTACTTTTATTTATTTATTTTCTATTTAGTACATTTTTATTGTTAACTAATATTAAAAAATAAATTGGAAGAATCAGCGTTCAATTTTAATATTTATTATTCAACATGTGTTGAACGCATGTTCGCTATGCTATTTGCCTGTTTGAATTATCGATGTAAAAGATTTTCTTACCAAAGAAATGTTATTTTTCCTTGCACAATAAATATATTTTTTATTATTTACTCTATGACTTTCTAATGTTATTAATTCAAGTTGGGCAAAGTTATACCATTCTTCTGTTTAACCTCAAGAACTACATTCAAAGATGTGAGATAGCATTTTTGCGAAGCATTGAAGTTTCTTCAAGGAAGTTTTCTAGGGCACAGATGTGCACCAGCTTACAATTTAAATCATCCCCTCAGGAAAAAACACACACACAAAACCTCCCATAATCTTAAATATACTTTACCTTTTATTTAAAAAAAAATGTATGCACTGAAATATTAGTTTAAAAAAAATAAGAACGAATTCAAACCCAAAGCTGACAAACTATGAAAATAATTGCACAATTAAATAATATTCTAAATAATTAATTTTTAAATTAAACAATCAGTTACTTCACATGAAAGTTAAAAAAACGACTGCACACACACACACACACACACACACACACACACACACACACACACACACACACACACACACACACACACACATATATATATATATAATCATTTTATTTGACATTAATAATCACAAGCTTTCATGTTTCAAAGGATTGTTTTTAGGTATATGCTTGGGGGATGTGTAATAGCTTAGAGATTTATTAACTTAGAGAATCGTTTTTCCACAACATAAAATTTCAAAAATTTACAAAAATCAATCTTTTTTTTATTAAATGTTTCGTTAAAGCAAGACGGAGGTTTATAATGCAAACTGAGGGGGGCAAAGTACACAACTTAAAATTTCAAAAATTTACAAAAATCAATCTTTTTTTATTAAATCTTTCGTTAAAACAAGACGGAGGTTTACAAAATCAATTAAAAACATAATAATGAAAACTGGTGGGCAAATTACACAACATAAAATTTCAAAAATTTACAAAATCAATCATTAAAACAAGACGGAGGTTTTTTTGTTATTAAATGTTTCGTTAAAACAAGACAAGAGGTTTACAAAATCAATTAAAAACATAAATGCAAACTGGGGGCAAATTACACAACATAAAATTTCAAAAATTTACAAAAATCAATCTTTTTGTTATTAAATGTTTCGTTAAAACAAGACGGAGGTTTACAAAATCAATTAAAAACATAAATGCAAACTGGGGGCATAAATGCAAAAAGTACACAACTTAAAAATTTCAAAAATTTACAAAAATCAATCTTTTTTTTATTAAATGTTTCGTTAAAACAAGACGGAGGTTTACAAAATCAATTAAAAACATAAATGCAAACTGGGGGGCATTTTACACAACATAAAATTTCAAAAATTTACAAAAATCAATCTTTTTTTATTAAATGTTTCGTTAAAACAAGACGGAGGTTTACAAAATCAATTAAAAACATAAATGCAAACTGGGGGGCAAAGTACACAACTTAAAATTTCAAAAATTTACAAAAATCAATCTTTTTTTTATTAAATCTTTCGTTAAAACAAGACGGAGGTTTACAAAATCAATTAAAAACATAAATGCAAACTGGGGGGCAAAGTACACAACTTAAAATTTCAAAAATTTACAAAAATCAATCTTTTTTTTATTAAATCTTTCGTTAAAACAAGACGGAGGTTTACAAAATCAATTAAAAACATAAATGCAAACTGGGGGGCAAAGTACACAACTTAAAATTTCAAAAATTTACAAAAATCAATCTTTTTTTTATTAAATGTTTCGTTAAAACAAGACGGAGGTTTATAAAATCAATTACAAACATAAATGCAAACTGGTGGGCAAATTACACAACATAAAATTTCAAAAATTTACAAAAATCAATCTTTTTGTTATTAAATGTTTCGTTAAAACAAGACGGAGGTTTACAAAATCAATTAAAAACATAAATGCAAACTGGGGGGGCAAATTACACAACATAAAATTTCAAAAATTTACAAAAATCAATCTTTTTGTTATTAAATGTTTCGTTAAAACAAGACGGAGGTTTACAAAATCAATTAAAAACATAAATGCAAACTGGGGGCATTTACACAACATAAAATTTCAAAATTTACAAAATCAATCTTTTTTATTAAATGTTTCGTTAAAACAAGACGGAGGTTTACAAAAAATCAATTAAAAACATAAATGCAAACTGGGGGCAAAGTACACAACATAAAATTTCAAAAATTTACAAAAATCAATCTTTTTTTATTAAATGTTTCGTTAAAACAAGACGGAGGTTTACAAAATCAATTAAAAACATAAATGCAAACTGGGGGGCAAAGTACACAACTTAAAATTTCAAAAATTTACAAAAATCAATCTTTTTTTTATTAAATGTTTCGTTAAAACAAGACGGAGGTTTACAAAATCAATTAAAAACATAAATGCAAACTGGTGGGCAAATTACACAACTTAAAAATTTCAAAATTTACAAAAATCAATCTTTTTTTTTTATTAAATGTTTCGTTAAAACAAGACGGAGGTTTACATAAAATCAATTAAAAAACATAAATGCGTTAAACTGGTGGGCAAATTACACAACATAAAATTTCAAAAATTTACAAAAATCAATCTTTTTTTTTTTATTAAATCTTTCGTTAAAAAACAAGACGGAGGTTTACAAAATCAATTAAAAACATAATAATGCAAACTGGGGGGCAAATTACACAACATAAAATTTCAAAATTTACAAAAATCAATCTTTTTTATTAAATGTTTCGTTAAAACAAGACGGAGGTTTACAAAATCAATTAAAAACATAATAATGAAAACTGGTGGGCAAATTACACAACATAAAATTTCAAAAATTTACAAAAATCAATCTTTTTTATTAAATGTTTCGTTAAAACAAGACGGAGGTTTACAAAATCAATTAAAAACATAAATGCAAACTGGGGGGCAAATTACACAACATAAAATTTCAAAAATTTACAAAAATCAATCTTTTTTTATTAAATGTTTCGTTAAAACAAGACGGAGGTTTACAAAATCAATTAAAACATAATAATGCAAACTGGGGCAAATTACACAACATAAAATTTCAAAATTTACAAAAATCAATCTTTTTTATTAAATGTTTCGTTAAAACAAGACGGAGGTTTACAAAATCAATTAAAAACATAAATGCAAACTGGGGCAAATTACACAACATAAAATTTCAAAAATTTACAAAAATCAATCTTTTTTATTAAATGTTTCGTTAAAACAAGACGGAGGTTTACAAAATCAATTAAAAACATAAATGCAAACTGGGGGCAAATTACACAACATAAAATTTCAAAAATTTACAAAAATCAATCTTTTTTATTAAATGTTTCGTTAAAACAAGACGGAGGTTTACAAAATCAATTAAAACATAAATGCAAACTGGGGCAAATTACACAACATAAAATTTCAAAAATTTACAAAAATCAATCTTTTTTATTAAATCTTTCGTTAAAACAAGACGGAGGTTTACAAAATCAATTAAAAACATAAATGCAAACTGGGGGGCAAATTACACAACATAAAATTTCAAAAATTTACAAAAATCAATCTTTTTTTTATTAAATGTTTCGTTAAAACAAGACGGAGGTTTACAAAATCAATTAAAAACATAATAATGCAAACTGGGGGGCAAATTACACAACATAAAATTTCAAAAATTTACAAAAATCAATCTTTTTTTATTAAATGTTTCGTTAAAACAAGACGGAGGTTTACAAAATCAATTAAAAACATAATAATGCAAACTGGGGGGTGGGCAAAGTACATAACTTAAAATTTCAAAAATCAATCTTTTTTTATTAAACGTTTCGTTAAAAATGTTCTAAAAACTCTGCAAATATTCGCTATTTCCTTCTATTCAGTTGACTATGTTTTTAGCAAGGCTACGACAAAATTAATACAAAAACTGTAATTACTTAACAAAACATTGGTACCAACGTTAAAACTGTAAATGCTGAGTTGTAGAAAATAAATAAAGTTTTTTAAGCAAAAAATAATTATGAAAACACCGAAACAATACTCAGTACGTCGTGTGTCTTAGTTGTTTGCTTAAAAGTAGTGACATGAACACTATAGCCTGTAATGGACTCAGTGTGTATTATCTTTTCCATGTGGTTTAAAATATTGTGGGATTAAACTAAATTATTTGTATCTCAAGAGGAAGTTTTTTTAACATTGCAAAGTAAGTAGTTTAAAATAGCGGTTTCCAATTTGGAGCAGTGAGTCCGTAGGGGTTAAAAAATATGCTATCAGTAAGGACGGAAAATGTTGAACTAATTCTGAGATTTTTCTGTGATAGAGAAATTGTATTTCTAGAAATCATGTATCGAAAAGTACCGCTGGGATTTTTTTTCAGATACTAAATGACTTCCTAACTGATTACAAATGTCAGCTATCACAAAACGTAAAAAAAAGTATAGACCACATTTTAAAAGACTGTAAGTATCGCTCAGATACTATTTCCAGTGAATAAAACTGGATTTAAATATCTAAATATTTCAATAATTACGATTAGGACCTATTCTTCCCGTCAGTGGTCTATCCACTCACCTCGTAACGGCTACAGCGGTTTCGTCACAAAGTCAAAACATTAAAACGTACATCACAAACAGTGCTCAGTGTAATTGTAATTGTAATTGTGCTCAGTGTTTGTGACGTATGCTTTAATGTTTTGTTTGACTTTGTGACGACCTCGTCAGAGGGATTTAACATATTGTATCACGGTCTGAAGATGAAACGATAGTTTCGAAACCGCGGTAGCCTTTACGAGGTGAGTGGATAGACTACTGACGGGAAGAATAGGTCATAATCCTAATTATTTGAATATGTGGTCCGGTGGCTATGTTACAATAATGAATATTTCAACTAATCAATTCAGTGAATCCTTTTTCGAAAAGAAACAACTGGATTGTTTATTATAGACCCTGACTTATTCATTAACCTTAATTAATTTATTCTGAACATATATACAATTTTTTAAAGAATTATATAAAATATTTCAGAGAATAATGTTTTAAAAACACAGTTTTTCGTTGCCTTTTCGTAGCCTTTTTGCTGTCGTTGAACTTCTTGATTTCGCCAGGTCGAGAGTTTCATGACAAAAGAAATTATTTACAGCGATCGTTACAGCAATGTCCTGAATAAAAATGGAATTTTTTAAATCTTTCTTTGATTTTATACAGTTATTAATTTTTTGTGTGTGATATACTGCTCATTTCGCTTTTAGTAATATCAATCAAATTATATTAACATGTACATAATAAGAATGTTATCATTAATATAGATATTTCGCAAAGGAAAATATTGAATAATTATTTAATTTATTATTGAATTATTAACGATTAAGAGTACGTGGTGAAAGTACAACAGTGTATACGGTTGTCGAGAATAGAAAAAGTCCGATGGACAGTCTGTTTCTTGTCAAAAAATAATGAATAGGCCAGTTTTTCATTAGTTTTATTAGTATGTACTTACTCTATATACGAGGTATGTTCAGAAAGTAACGAGAATTTTAATTTTATGAATAAAATATTTATTTATTCTTCTACATTGATGTTGTCGCCTTCAAAATAGTCCTCATTGGAGATTATGCACTTGTGCCAGCGCTTCTTCCAATCCTCGAAACACTTCTCAAACTCGATCTTTGAGATAGCCTTTAGTTCTTTCAACGATGCTCTTGTAATGTCATCTACGGCTGTAAAACTACGGCCCTTTAAGGTTCTCTTTATTTTTGGAAATAGGAAAAAGTCACACGGAGCCATGTCTGCCGAATATGGAGGCTGGGGCATCGTTACGGTACTGTTTTTTGGCAAAAAATTCACGAACAAGCAACGAAGTGTGAGCTGGTGCATTATCGTGGTGCAAAAGCCATGAATTGTTTTTCTACAGATCCGGGCGTTTTTTTCGGATTGCTTCACGCAAACGGCGTTGAACTTGTAGGTAGTACTCCTTATTGACCGTTTCACCTGGTGGCAGGAATTCATGATGCACTATGCCATTAATTATTATTAATGGCATTATTATTAGTATTAATATCGAAGAATACAGTGAACATAACCTTCACGTTCGACCGCACTTATCGAGCCTTTTTCGGTCTTGGCGAGCCAGAATACCTCCACTGGGATGATTGAACCTTAGTTTCGACGTTATATCCGTAAACCCATGTTTCGTCAACTGTTATAATACGTTTCAGTAATTCTGCATCGTCGTTGACTTCATTTAGTGACTCCTGAGCAACTTCCATTCGCCGCTGTTTTTATTCAAAATTCAACAATTTTAGAAGGAATTTTGCTGCCACGCGTTTCATACACAAAACACTGAAAACAATCTCATGACATGATCCAATCGATATGCCAACATCATCAGCGACCTCTCTATTTGTTATTCGGCGATTGTTCATAACCATTTCTTTCACTTTTTCCACGTTTTCATCGGTTGTTGATGTGCTGGGGTGTGCAGGACGTTCGTCATCTTCGTCTTCACGGCCTTCTTGGAAACGCTTATACCACTCGTAAGCTCTTGCTTTACTCATAGCAGACTCACCATAGGACTTTGTTAACATTTCACACACTTTGTTATACTTTATTCCATTTTTTACGCAAAATTTGATACAAATTCTTTGATCCATTTCTTTACCAAACGAAAAACGCCGAGCTCATAAAAACACGTCTAATCTTAGTGGCTGTCACAGACAAAGTCAACAATGAAAACAGCTGAAAGTTTTATCATACTTCAAGGGCATGTATACCAACATAATAAAAAATTTTTTTGACAATCGGACTCTCCAAGCAGCGAAATTTTAAAATTCTCTTTACTTTCTGAACACACCTCGTATTATGCATTTCCGTTGAGTCTGCTTTCTTTGTTTTGGTATAGTACAAGGTTTTATTTACTTTATTACCTAATAGTGCACTTAGACTATTTGTTAAAATTTTATAGAAATTTGATTTTAAACTTCTTCATAGTGGTCGGTGTAAAGAAACATACAACTCAGTAATTAAATTTCTCCTTTCATAAATTTTAATTTGGATTTATTTATTTTTAATTTTTTCAAGTTTTATCTATACCAGGGGTCTCCAAACTACGGCCCGAGGGCCACATCCGGCCCGCGGACAGATTTTGTCCGGCCCGCGGAGAGTAATACTTGAAAACTCCTTTTAGAGAACATATTTTTTATAGCAAATTAAATTTATTTTACTGAAGTATTCTAATTTTATGTTGACTAATTATTAATATGACATCTACATTGATATGGTCATGGGCTAACTACTCATAACATTGTTGTAGGCTTATTGTTATTGTTTTTGTGATAAGATGGATAAAGAAACAAAGAATTGTAATGAGTAGAGACATGTATAATATTCAGAAAATTTTACTTCAGTATATAATAACTAACAAATTATTGAAATGAATCCAACTAACATTTTATACATTTTAAATAAAAACATAACTTATAACAAGCATAATGACATATGAAATACTAATGAGATTTATGTAAGTGAAATTTTCCACTGACAATAGTTTGTAGTTGTGGACTAATTTTACTTGTACCAATTATTAAAAGAGATTTAAGATGCTCATCAGTTAATTTAGATCTGTAAACATTTTTTGTGTACTTCATTTTGGAGAAGGTCTTTGCAGCCTTTTTTAAACATTACGTACTTTTTCGGACTTTTTTTTTCATCAGTGGACTATTTCACTTTTTACCACCGGCAACAATGATAATATGGTTTTGGCCCTCGGAACTTACTGGAGTAATCAGTATGGCCCTAAGGCTGGAAAGTTTGGAGACCCCTGATCTATACCATTGCTATATTTTCTGTATAACAATATTATATACTTGAGACTTTAGTTTTGGTTTATTGTGTTTTTATTTGTTTTAATAAAACTTTTAGTTTTGGCTTATAGCTTCCTCTGTATTCTGTGTGTTTCTTAAAAATTTGTTTAGCAACGGTTTCAATTAAGAGTTTATTGAAGTAGTTATTTTAACTTCAAACATTGTATTTTAAATTGAAATAAATGACTATGCGTTATTTTATTGGAGGAAGAGGACTATGCGTTATTTTATTGTGTTTAACACAAGAGGACTATGCGTTACAAGAGTTTGGAAGCACACGTTTGATTATGAAATTATATTAATGATATAGCCTACGTTGATGTACGAGTATAGCCTAATATGTAGGAAAATGTACTCCAAAATTACGTCGTATCCCGGACTTAACGCTACCATATGCAGAACTGTTTACGACGTAACTTCGAGGAACTACTAATACAGTATAAAAAATGAGGGATGCATAAATAGGATACCAGCGCACACATAACAAATATCGTCATAATCCGTCAAATTCATTCAGTTTTCAAGTCTGTGACCATGTATCCATTTTTGTTTTATGCCAGTTGAAATAATGAGGAATAGAGGTCAGCGTTAACGGAAAGGGCAAAGTTTACGACAGTAACTGCAGTTTTGAATCTACGACCTTGAGGTTCACAAGTTCATAGACACAGCATACTGAGGTGTCTTAGCCAGTTTGACTACCGTGTCCACAGAGCCGAGCACTGGTATCCAGCCAGCATTTCATATAAAAGCCATTATTCAGGTTGGAGTGGCTTCAGAATGGATAATGTATTTCATTAAAGCTGAATATTTTCTAAGTTACAAGTCTTCTGAAATTTTTGTTCATTTGAACAATTTGGAAAAAAGTTCAATTTAAAATTCAGAGGAGGAGAAGTAGTTCAATTGCAAAATAAACATTAAGAAATAATTTTTTTTACATTTAATAAATATTTTACAAAACAATTAAGCTACAACTATCATGTCTATAGTTCCAGCCACCATCCTATCATTTTTAAGGCACTAATTTAGATAATATTTGTTGCTGACAATGCTTCAATTCAATTTTTTAAACAATAATCTAAATTATTATTTTCACAGACATTGAAACATGAATGTCAGGCATATGGGGGATTTGAGAAAGGGATTCGGGGGGGGTGTTAATAACTTTAAGAGAGGAAGCTGTTTTGGCGAATAGACAATATCCCCCCCCCAGCACAAAAAGGTTTCTCCTAATAGAAAATTTTCAAAAACTTGACACTCAAAAATGGGTTTTTAAAATACTTCTAGACAAAAATTTTGTATTTGAAAATAAAAATATTTGTTGAAAATAAAAAACAGGAATGACTTTTCGAGTGTATTAGATGTTTTTTTTTACAATAATGACAAATAGTAAATTGTTCTCATTGTTGTATTATCATAATTTATAATAGATAATATTAATATCATTCAGATTATTAATATTAATTATTATGTATTGAAAGTTTTATTATTGTTATTATTATAAAAGCAACTATTGTAAGACAATCATTACTTAATAGTATTAGAAAAAAATTAAGTAATATAATTGTTACTTAATTTTTTTGTGTGTGTTTAACGTCCGACTATTGTGCACACTTGGGCTAATACAGACGATGGGATGATTTATAGCGTATGAAAATGCCAAGCCCTTGCCGGGAATCGAACCCGGGTCCTCGGGGTGAAAGCCCAGTATGATATCAACTAGGCCATCGAGGCGGCTTATGTTACTTAAAAGACATTATTGTATTGTATTGAGTTTAGAGCTGTATACAAAATTTCAAACCTCTAGCTCATCGGGAAGTTAGTTTAAAATATACTGCAAAATTCCATCCGGGCAAAACCCAAAGTGACTTAATAAAGTGATAAAAATTATTCATTTCCCTCTAAAATCCTTATATTTAGTTCTTTAAATGGGTATTTTTAATAGACAATGAGTACAATCATTGCTTTCATTAGATTGTGTTTAAAATTAGAAAAAAAGAACTTAGTTGTAAGTAAAGCTACAGATTTTGGGTTTGGGGAAAATAGATTCCTGAAAGTTTAATTTGTATTCTTTGATATAAATGACTTTCTAAGGTTACTATTCCACTGCGACCTTGTACTATTGTTCCCCCTTTCTACATTCCTGAATTACTATAGGGCCTCCTCCAACCCTAGTCTCTTCATAAAGTCTAGGATTAGGACAGGATTCAAGGTAGGTAACTCTTCCACTTCTAACTGGTGACTTCCCAATTCATTATTGAGTTACTTCCTCTGCTAATTGCCTTTCAATTTCTCCCCCTTACTCTTGATCCTTACCCATTTGAGCAGCTTTTGTTGTGTAGTGAGATCTTGCTCATCATATTTATATCCTTACTCATGGGAGCAGGGAAATTATGTCCGCCCTCACAGACCCCCACATACATGGGTAGGACTAAGGTATGCTAGGAGATCACCAGGTATCCCGGGGCTCTGTTTGATACACCATTAGGCCAGTGTCATTTACTCCATCAGTACGGATGCTTTACATGTTAGGGTTAGCCATGTTTTGTTTTTTTTTTTTGGTTATTTTAAGGTGAAAAGCATATTGAGGCTATTATCACCTCCATAAATGTATTAAAGTCGTAAATGTAGTGTTGTAAGTGTTAGATTCGGGTACTGCGAGGGACGTCTAAATCCTCTCAACAATAGGTGCAGATAGTCTGCACCCCCCCCCCTGTGGGGAGCCATGTTATATAGAGTAATGAATATATATATATGCGGCGATGATAGCCTTAATGGTTTTTCGCCGGGTAAAAAAAATATATATATGTGTGTGTGTGTGTGTGTGTGTGTGTGTGTGTGTCCTGAGTAGGTGAATGAGAGTAGTATGAGCTAGATGTACGGTGAGTTCACTAAACCCATTAGCTGCTCACTTCAGCTGCCTCCATGTACATTTTTTGATTTGTCAGACTGTTTTTAGAGTTCAGGGTATTTTGAATAATTAAATCAGATGGAAACCTATACAATGGTACAGTTATTTAACATAAAAAAAAAGAAATTTTGAACTTCATATCAATTTAGTTACTTAAGAATTTCAGCAAATATGTCAAGATGTACCAAGTTGACAAGCGGTACAGTGTAGTTATTTTTAAAGAGATTGTAGAAATATTTTTTTGATTTGATGTTCTTCATAATAATCACTTTTTTATTATAGGCTAAGGAGTAAATTGCATCATGATATGGAAAGTCAAATTCAGCTGCTTGGAGTCATCAATTTAGAAAAAAAACATAAGCGAGAAGAATGTGTGATGTCAGGGAGGCTAAATATATCCTTTACATATTTTAATTTTCAAAAACTTCAATAAACAGATTGAAGTTTGAAAATGTGTCTGTCTTCTCTCTATAATTTGAAAACAAAGTGGTAAAAATTGACATAATAATTCTTACAAAATGTATATACTTTCATATCTACTGGTATTAATCCAGAAAACATTGCCAGAGTTTGTGAAAGTCTTTTAAAGTCAGACAACAAACCCTCAAGAACATTTCTGCTAATGAAATGGCATATGGTATGTGACAACATATTTTGTTTGATGAACTTAACATGAAAAGGATTGCATCCAAGTTTGTTCCCTGACTTTTAACATAGTACCAGAGTGACAGATTAGTATAAGGTAGTACTCTGTTTCAATGGATATTCAATTCAGATATGTAGAGGATTCAAATTTTTTTGTTTAAGGTTTTTGAACAAACAAAAATCTCTCTCTCTCTCTCTCTCTCTCTCTCTCTCTCTCTCTCTCTCTCTCTCCTCTCTCTCTCTCTCTCTCTCTCTCTCTCTCTCTCTCTCTCTCTCTCTCTCTCTCTCTCTCTCTCTCTCTCTCTCTGTGTGTGTGTGTGTGTGTGTGTGTGTGTGTGTGTGTGTGTGTGTGTGTTTGTGTGTGTGTGTGTGTGTGTGTGTGTGTGTGTGTGTGTGTGTGTGTGTGTGTGTGTGTGTGTTTAATATGTGAAAAACATTAAGGCCATTATCTCTTGTGTTCATTAATCTAACTGGTAAAAAGTATGCACTAAAAAAAAAAAAAAAAATATTACAGGGAAGACATCAAGCTCATCATCAATGAAAATCTATCAGGTCGTTAAAGGTTTTCAGCATCATAAAACGACCTATAACGAACCTGTTCATCAGTCTATAGCTAACTTGATAGGTTTTCAACGGCCTATGAAAAGTCTCTGCTAATTTCGTAATTTGGGGGTTGTTGAAGTGATTAAGGAAAACAAATTTATCTTTTTTAAAATTTAATTTTACTTGTTACAAAAAATAACAATCAGTTTACAAGTAAAATAAATATAGTCTAGGTTAACCCGTCAGCACTTCCAGTCTATGATGACTACACTGCAAGTTAAAAAGGTTTAATACTCTTGCGTCATATGTATAACTCTTCGTTATCATGCAGTCTAGACGCTTCCTGATTGACATGATACTTCAGCTGTTCATGACTTTGAACACATTTTTAAAATTTCTTTAGAGACATCTTTCTTAATTTTATGTTTAGTTTTTCATTTTTCTTTTTTATATGTTATTTCTATCGAAGTTAACAGCAAGTGTCATACCCAGGTACTTTGCTGAGTTAGAGTGGGGGATATATGTTCCATTTAAGATGATATATGAATGGTGAAGAACCCTTTTATTTATAAAATTAACTAAACATGTATTCATTTGGCTTAATTAAGTTTTATTCACCATTTTTTGTATGTTTACTTTTTCATCATGTTCCCATAGCTGGATGCCATAGATCCAAATAAGTTCCAGGACCTGTTTGTGCAATTTACTTTTTCAGCACATTCCCATAGCTGGATGTCATAGATCCATTTAAGTTCCAAGACTTGTTTGTGCAGTTCTTTTTCAGCACATTCCCATAGCTGGATTCCATAGATCCAAATAAGTTCAAGGACCTGTTTGTGCAGTTTATTTTTTCAGCACATTCCCATAGGTGAATGCCATAGGTCCAGTAGGTCCAGGTGGGTTCCAGGAGTTGTTTTTGCAGCACCAGCTTATTATGCAGTGATAATTGTGATCTTCTGCCTAACAGCCAATACATCTTTCTTAACTTTATGTTTAGTTTTTCGTTTTTATTTTTTTATGCTCCTTCCATTGAAGGTAATGTAAGTGACATACCCAGATACTTTGCTGTCTTAGAGTAGGGGATATATGTTCCAGTTAAGACAATATAGGGATGGTGATGAATCCTTTTATTTGCGAAATTAACTTAATACGTATTCATTTGGTTTCATGACATTTTAGCCGCTTCGGTGGCCTAGTTGGTAGTGTACTGGGCTTTCACCCCGAGGACCCGGGTTCGATTCCCGGCCAAGGCTTGGCATTTTCGTACGCTATAAATCATTCCATTGTCTGCATTAGCCCAAGCGTGCGCAATAGTTGAACATTAAACATAAAAAAAAATCATGACGTTTTATTCACCATTTTTTGTGTTTACTTTTTCAGCACATCCCCATAGGTGGATGCCATAGGTCCAAATGGGTTTCAGGACCTGTTTGTGTAGCACCAGCTTACTATACAGTGATAAATCTGATCTTCTGCCTAACAGTCATCTTTCTTAATTTTGTGTTTAGTTTTTAATTATTTTTACATGCTCCTTCCATCATAGGTAACATCAAGTGACATACCAATAAGATACTTAGTTCTGTTAGAGTGGGGGGAGATTTATGTTCCATTTTAGATGATATGTGGATGGTGTTGATACCTTTTATTCATGAAATTAACTTAATATGTGTTGGTTTGTTTTCATTAAGTTTTATTCACCATTTTTTTTCCAATTTGTTTATTAGATGTATCGTTTCTTGCAATATCTCAGTTAACTTCTCAGCAGTACCACCCACAGCTAACACTGCAGTATCATCCTAAGTATTCACCAAACACAGCACCATGGAACTTTTTCGTGCTTCCAAAGATAAAAATCAAACGGAAGGAATATTGGTTTAACACCATAGGAAAAATTCAAATCAAAATAGGCCTTCAAAATGCTTCTGACTAAAGGAGTGTTTTCATTAGTGAAAGAAATACTGACAAAGTTGTATTGATTCAAACACTGACTATTTTTAAGGGGACAATTAAACTTTTGATTGCATGTACAAACGTCTTATAATTTCTGAAACTTTTGGATTGAGTCTTGTACTGAATTTTTCAATCAGAAATATCTGCATTCACTAGTAGTGTTAATTGTATACAATTTAGTAATTACAAATTTGTTTTACTAAATAACATAAATACTTCAATGAATGATAGGTTTCTTCATGTAAGACTTTGTTTCATTCTTAAAACTGTAATAGTTCAACCGTGTTTCCATTGCAGAGTTACTAATTTCAATTACAAACATTACCATTAATAATGTTGTGCCATATGCAAATGTATAGCCAAAATATTACTGCTTACGAATGCTTCAAAAATTAAGCAGAAATATAGTTGTTCCAATGGATCCCTTCTCATGTAGGTGTGCCAGGAAATTGGGCTGCAGATGAGCTGGCAAAGGAAGGTTCACTCCTACCCCAACACAAACATTTGCCCTATCCAAATAAGGCAAAAGCCATGCTTAAAAGTACAATGAAGAAACAGAAGATGTGAAAAAATGAAGAGCATAGCAAAAGGCAAACGCTGGGAAAATATAGACGAGGAATGGGACGGACTGAAGGAAAAACCAAGGAAACAGTCAGTGTCACAGTTCCGTCTTGACACGGTTCATGACTGCCTCGCCGCCCACTTGAAGCACATTAGAGTCTACTCCTCTGAAATGTGCCCTTTGTGCCAAAAGACGAACTCAAATATGAACAAGGAACACCTGCTGACATGCCCTGGATTGAATGCTGATTCGAGATGACAGAAGAGCTTCGCTCAGCTGTATTGGGAGGCAAGGAGGCTAATGGACTGGAGTCCAGGCTAGCCATAAGAAACAACAACAACATATTGCTACTTACTGCTTGAAAAAAGTTACTTTTGAAGGTATGTTCATTTTTAGAATATCTTGTTACACTGATGGAGCTGGAGAAGGAGGTAGTTGTCACAATATGTTTTCTTTATTCATAGAGCTGGTTATGAGGCTTTCAAGTACAATGTTACCAAGTTTCTACTTTTTTGTTAATACTTGAATAGAAGCATATTTAGTTCTAATTTCGATTTCCTCTTCTAGCAGTTTGTTTTTATTTTCAAATATTCAAAGATGAGTGTTTCTATTTATGTTTTTAATGCATTCAAAGCTTTTTCATAAGGTTTATATTACCTGTTATAGGAAAATTGTTACATTGCACTTGTTAGTTTAATAAGTTGACGTGTTTTATCCTCTATTTTCTTCAAGATACTCTGTTGGAACCCTGACTATGTAATGTTCCAATGCATTTTTACTTTGGATTTAGAGCAAGAATCACCTTGAAGATCCCAAATATGACTTTAGCCAAACGTCTAAACAATGTTTTCCTAGAAACAGTTATGTTGAACTGATGTACATGATTCTGAACAGTTTCAATAAAATAATCTTACAGTTATCTAAATAAGAATTTAGATAAATGCATTGTGTATACTAACATGTAATTCTTTTTTTACTGGTTCTCAAAATAGTTCATGGTTTTAATGACTTCTCTTCTCTTTATTTGTTTCAACCAACTTTGGGATACACTAAATCAATCACTTTTCAATGTTCTGTGCCTTTCTCGTAGCCCAGTATTGCTTCATTCGTTGTGATCTTGCTTTTCTTTCTTCGTCAGAGATTTGGATTGTTCTCTTGGATTTGACTATGTCTTGGAACCGTTGCCTCTTGTCCTTGGTTATTGTTTTGGCTGTTTTGTCCATGAGCATAGCATCAGTGATTTGTAGTTCTGTTATGTCTTTGTCTGTTTCTCTAAACCAAAGTGGACAAGTTTGCATATTGCACTTAATGATTGCAATATTGCACTCTAGTCATATTGCACTTAATGACTTATTATAAAAAAAATTAAACATTATGAAATTTACGAAAAAATGCAAAAATAATTTCAATTTTGTCTAGATAATCTCTACTAGTATTCATTATAGTAAATATAATGTTTCTTTTTGTTTGTCCCCGCAGGGGGTTACAGACTAGCAACACCTATTGAGAGGATTTAGACATCCCTCGCGGTACCCGAGTCTTAACACACACTTACACTTACAACACTAAATTTACGACTTTAACACACTTACATTTAGGGAGGCGATAATAGCCTCAATGTGCTTTTCGCAATAAAATAACAACAACAACAATTCTTTTTGTTTGATTAATTATTACTGAATCAATGGATTCTATAACACACTAATATATGTGGTTATAAGAAGGCTGATAACATAACAGATACATCTATATCAATTCCATTTACATGTAAAACCACTACACGTATCAAATCTAACAGACTATATTATGTCAAAGAAGGAGGTTAAAAACATACAGTAACCATGACAGACAAACAAACTTTCATATTCTTGTGTATATATATATAAAACTCAGCAGTGGCAATATATACAATATCACCAAGGAAGATTTGCACCTATTTGATATGGCAGATTCATCTCTGTGAAGTATATATGGAAACACAAAAGAAAGCATTGATCAGATAATCCTTGTATTTATTCATGGGGATGTTATTTATAGAACCACTTCAAGCAGAAGTGGATCAAAAGGTGGAACAATGAAAAAACTGGCAGAGTCCTTTCAACCTTTTAAAAAACCTAAATTATCTTCAAGATCATTTTTCAAGATATGTTCTAAACATACGAAAACCATGACAGGCGAACACAAAGTTTGATATCCTGCTCCAAGAATGGATACAATGTCACTGCGAAAGATTTGCACTTATTTGGTATGGCAGATTCACTTTTGTATACCATATGAAAAGACAAAAGAGGACATAATAATTGTATATATTCATGGTGTTATTTTAATCAAAGATAATCTACTACAGCATCTACAAGATATTTGAAAAACCCAAGACTTCGTATCATTCATGCTCTAATCTATAATTTATAAAACATGCTGTTCATCTATATAGAAAACATGTATGTGAAATTGAGACTGAGAAAAAAATATTATGAATGAAGGAATCTAACCTAAAAGCAAATAGATAAAGAAAGAACAGAACCAGCTAGGCCAGCTTGGGATGCCAAACCCTTACTGAATATGTGCAAGCCCCGAAGGACATATTATTGTTACTATTATTTGTATTATTGTACAAATTTATGAATGTATCTCATTAGTCTAATGTTGAAATAATCAGCCAAATGAAATATGTTTTTACATTTGAAGCATTAAAAAAGTAATATGTCTTAAATTTGATTCTGGTAATAGACACACAGAAACATACACATCTTCTATATACTTACATTGTTGCCTAAATTACTCCCCACCTGTATTGTTACTTTGAAAACATGTTTTTCTCCTCTGAGTGTGAATCAGTATGTAGGAGACACACACCCAAGTTGATCTCCATGTTTTATCGTTACTTCTTCCATCAAATTAATTCTAATTGTAAAAGTAATACCTAACTTAGTTGACCAGAACTCACTGTATGATACTCTGCAAACATTGCAGCTGTATGATGTATGATAGTTGATCATTGTAGATAGTCTTTGAATCCCGAGTTATCATACCAAGACTTAACATTTCTAAAACACTGTTCTTCTCCTTTCACTTTGACTCAGAAAATAGGACTATAAATGATATATATATATATATATATATATATATATATATATATATATATATATATATATATATATATATATATATATATATATGTGTGTGTGTGTGTGTGTGTGTGTGTGTGTGTGTGTGTGTGTGTGTGTGTGTGTGTGTGTGTGTGTGTGTGTGTGTGTGTGTGTGTGTGTGTGTGTGTGTGTGTGTGTGTGTGTGTGTGTGTGTGTGTGTGTGTATATATATATATATATATATATATATATATATATGTTAATCTGGTTTAATTGTTATTTAGGAAAAATTGTTTCTTTTCTTAAATTTTACTTAAATTTTACCCAAGAAATCGTTCATCTTTTAGTGCAGTTATTCCTAACCTTTTTTTCATTTGCAACCTCTCGAACAGGCTGAAAGATTTAAAGGAAGACTTTCTTTCAACCATAAGTTTATTGATATTTATGATTTCTATACGATGTATTAGGTTCTAAATTGTAAAATTTAAGTTATATCATTATTGAATATTAGCAGATATTAATTCTTACAGTCTACTACAAGGGTCAGCTCACTCTGTATGCCAGAAGGCAAAAACAGACTTAATAAAATAAATACATATTGTTTCTATTATCGTTTCCTTATAGTAATGAGAGAGGTTATTTGTAATTGTGATTTTTATTACTTTGTAACACGTTTTTAATAACTTGCTTTCTTATCTGTCTGTCAGGTACAAATTTTGTAATCAATTTTAAACTAACTTCTCGATGAGGTAGAACCTTCAAATTTTAACGACAGCTCAGGGTCAGATGACAATGCAATAATATTGAGTATATATATTCCTTCAGCTTTGGCTGGCTGATACACTCTTATACATACTCTGATATATTTGTTTAAACGTGGTACAGAAATAATCATGCTTTTCACATTGGTGTGTTAAAGGTCCAACTTTTTGCTCTATTGATGTCATAAATGTTGACAGATGCATCTGATGATTTAGATTTAAAGAAATATGTCTATACCCAACTTTTGCTCAAGTTGATGCACACAACAAAGCCGTCATTGAGCAGGACAGAGCCCAAGAGGTGCAAATTTTCAAAATTCGGGCTCAGAATGTATTAGTAGATGCAACAAGAATTGCTAGAAATCCGAACATGGACAACATTGTGTCAAGAGATAACAACATAACTGGTGGGTTACAAAAAGAAGTGGAAATTTTTTTCGAAGCGAGAGTTCTTTGCTTTAATATTAACTTAAGTACATGTGCAATGAGCAGTCACTGACATTGTTTGGCCTTTATTCCGTCCTACAATACCTAAGTCCCATATGTTCGCATCAACTTTGGCAGAGATGGGATTGATTTGATCAAAACTAAATCCATACAGTTTATGGCACTCCGAAACCATGAAACAATTGAGCAGAGGAAATAGGAGGATTATAGGAATTAGATGTTTTTGGGAAAACTCACATAAAAATTCATTTGTAATGAAATTTTTGGTGAACATTCATTCATTGATCTTAGTTGACTCCAAATCATCTCTGCAGCCAATAGCCAATAATGATAATCCAAAAAGCAAAGTAATACAAAATATCAGACAGAATTACAAGATTGTAAGAAATAATGTTGGCAATATCGCAATGCAGTGGGTCCCTGCACATGTGGGATTGATGGGAAATGAAGCTGCGGATAATTTAGCGAAGAGAGGAACAAATATTATACAAAAGCCAGCAGGCTCCCTGTCATTACAAGCAGTTATAAGAAAACTGAAAACAGACTCACAACAAAAATTTGTTAGTGAAATGAAGAAAACCCTACAAGACAAAGCTTATGATCCGTTTAATCTTTTTAAGGACAATAAGATGCTTCCACGCAAAATAGCTGTAGCAAATTTCCGCTTGGAAACTGGTCACGATTGTCTTGCCAAGCATCTCCATAGGATGAGACTAATAACCTCTGACAAGTGCAAGATTTGTTCAAAAGATGTGTATGTTGTGGACAAGGATCACTTACTGATCTGCGAGGGCCTGGATAGAGGGAAGCAGGGACGAAAGGACTTTCCTGGATTGTATTGGGAGGCAAGATCCAAAATGGTGTGAACCAAAAGGAGCCATTGGAAGAAGAAGAAGAAGAAGAAGACATTCATTCATTGATTATCTGTTTCATGTGCCCCACATTTTTTGTTTTGAATTTCACAATTGTTTTTATATATATTTAAAATGAATATCACAAATTTTTAAGACAGTCTGTATGGGTTTATGAATCTGTATGAGTTACAAAGATAATTCATCTTTAACATTCTAGACTGTTTTATTCTTTACATAAATAACATTAATTTATTCTTTAGACTGTTTTAAAAACATGTTCAAAATTGTTTAATGTAATTATTATTTTGTTCCGGTAAGATTTTTTTGTTTCAATAGTCGTTATGTTAAAGTTTACAGCAAACTGCATTCTTCTATCAAGCATTATGCTTTTACTGGTTGTGAGTAACATAAAATAAATAATAAATTTTAAGAAATAACATATTTTTCTCTATTATTTTCTACTGTCTCACTTATTATGTCATCAGCCTGAACTAAGTTCATGCTATTTCTAGTCAAACTGAGTGGTTTTTTTTCACAAAAATCAAACGTTTTGAAATGTTGTCACATACTTGAAACGGTTTTATTTTTGCTATCTGTATATAAATATATGAAAATCTCTCCAATGTATATTTATCTGAGACTCATTTTGTGCAGCCTTACAAATGTCCGTTAGGTTGTTAATTCAGCACTCCTGAGTGTTAGCAGTATATCTATAAATTGAAGGGGCAAGAGTCATATTTTAGATCTTAAGGCAGTCTAATTAAAAATAAAATTTTCTTAAAAATTATATTTCCACCTTGTTAGTACCATTCTTTTTTACGGATTCTGTGATTTTAAATAAAAATTAATTGTAATAAATAGAAAATTGACTGTCTTGAAAATAAATGAATTAAATAGAGGTTTACACAACGCCAATTTTTTTATCAGTATTTTTTTTAAGATTGAAAATTTGCATCGTCAATGCACGCCTGTCCTTTTGGGCTTTTTGCGCTCCGTTCTTTTTAAACAAATAGAGAGAGACTCAACTCTGGTCCTCCGATCAATATTAATATGGGTCTTACAATATCTGTTAGTCGGACGTTAAAAAAAAAAATAAATAATAATAATAATAAAATATTAACTCTAACATAAGAAAAAGGAAAATTGATTTTTATGGGCACATCCTCCGAATGGACAAAAATAGACTAACCAAAAAAATATTTGACTACTTTCGCAGTAGAAGAGCCAAACCATTTTGGTTTAGAGAAACGGAGAAAGACATAACAGAACTGCAGATCACTGACACTATGCTCATGGACAGAACAGCCAAAACAATAACCAAGAAGCAACGGTTCCAAGGCAAAGTCAAATCCAAGCGAACGATCCAAATCTCTGACGAAGAAAGAAAAGCAAGATCACAACGAATGAAGCGATACTGGGTTACGAGGAAGGCACAGAACATTAAAAAGTGGTTGATTTAGTGTACCCCAAAGTTGGGTGAAACAAATAGAGAGAGAAATTAACTCTAACCCGAATACTGGAGAACTTGTTCATTACTTCTAGCTCCAACACCAGACTTGGGGACAAACTTGTCTGACGATCATGAACTGTTTCTCTGTCCATTATGACTTTGTCCTCTGGATACCTTCAGGAGATCAGAGCCATCTCTGTAGACGCCAATACCAATCTACATTTTACTATTTATTTATTTTTTTTAACGTCCGACTATTGTGCACACTTGGGCTAATGCAGAAGATGGGATGATTTATAGCGTATCAAAATGCCAAGCACTGGCCAGGAATCGAACCCGGGTCCTCGGGGTGAAAGTCCAGTACGCTATCAACTAGGCCACCGAGGCGGCCTCTACATTTTAGTTTAAGTACCCCATGCACCCTACGGTTACCCCCACTGCTGCCACCCTTACTGCATCACTGGATAGCTGTACAGTGATAAAATCCAAATTCGTTTTCTGCCTTTAAAGACAGTAGTGGAAGTACTACCATCTAAACTCCTCCTTTTAGCTTGAGCGGAAGTGAAAGCTTCCGAGCAACGCATTCCCTTTTTTTTAAAGTAGTTCCTAATTATTTCTTTAGGTATTTTGTACACGTTGCCTTCGTAAGTTTTAGCTTTTTAGGTCCGTGTTAAACTGGAGTGTTCGTGCAGAAGTTTAACTTCCATATCAGTGTCAGGATCAGCTGATTATAAGCTCTTCTAAGCTGTATAATTGTAGTTAAGCTAGAGTTGACGGTGTCAGTCTGCTTAAGAATTGTTTTCCAATTCTTCTGCAGTAAGCGAGTAGTGTTTTAGTAGCTAGAGGTACGATGGGAGAGTAGTGTTTTAGTAGCTAGAGGTACGATGGGATCGTTAAGCCCAACTGCTCACCGCAGCTGCCTCCGCCGGAATAGGAGACGATTAAAAACAATTTATTATTTATTAATTTA
>CM040182.1:64021745-64029245 GCA_022606455.1 Callitettix versicolor | reverse complement strand
ATGATACATACATACATACATATATATATATATATATATATATATATATATATATATATATATATATATATAAATGATTGCTAAGCAGTCGGTCATTTCTTGATTACTGTAAAGCCTCCCCGACATAATTTTAATCCTTTGATATCCGGGCATGTCAGGTGAAATCCGGACAAACGGCAGCTCTACCTCTGTTACGACGCCACCGCCCTAACGGGTAACTTCACTTGAATTTCCGATGAACGGGCCTCGAGAACGATCGTCTTTATTAGATATGTCCGTAAAACGGTTCCTTAATATTTGGAATTTGTAAAACGATCAAATGAATGGAGATGAAGCCGGGAGTGGCGGTCAGTGGGCCAACTTGAAAGTGGGTATAGATAGGCTAGTTGGCCTTGACCGCGAGTCTTGCCGCTCTCCACTCTCCGCTCTCTCCCGCCCTGAGCGTTCCTGCTTCCAGAGGTCTACACTCTGCACAGCAGACGTTAGGGCGTACAGATACGAGACAGGGAGTTTGGTCTAGCAAAAGTTTGGCTACTTCGATCTATTTGTTTTGTACCCTCTTATGAATAATTCAAAATTTCCATTTTTACGACCAAGTTCTCGCCTCCATCTTTAAAAATGCGACAGAAAAATTCCGTTTCATTATTGAAAGTATAAAATTTTTTTAATGGTAATGACAAATTATCTTGAGATGTTTATAGATTTATCCGTTTCTAGATCCTGGGTCAAAAAATTGGTTTTACTTAAATGTGTGTCCGTCTCCATTCCTTCTCCCCCCGTTTTTTTTTTTTAACGTCCGACTATTGTGCACACTTGGGCTAATGCAGACGATGGGATTATTTATAGCGTATGAAAATGCCAAGCCCTGGCCGGGAATCGAACCCGGGTCCTCGGGGTGAAAGCCTAGTACGCTATCAACTAGGCTCCCCTCCGTACAAGCGAGCGCGTGCTTGTATGCGCGCAATATAGAAACAAATTTTTTGAATAAAAGAAGTTTTTTATGCCCATTTTTTTCTCGAAAGAGTATTCCCCCGAAAACGCGGGCTCTGAACAAAAAGCGAAAAACGATTTTGATCAAATTATTGTCACGTGTGAAGATTAGTAAGTTACCTCAAGTCAGTGAAGCAGATAGATTTGGAATAAAATATATTAACGGTTCAAGACACGGATATAAATTAATGTCGGACGAAATGCTTACCTCGATGGGATTCTTTATTTACCCTTAAGCCATAAATCTTATAAACAAAACTTAGCACACTAGCTTCAGTTTTGATTTTTTAACATTTCAGAGAAAACTGATTTTAAGAAACTATGCAGTGGACAAATAAGAATTAAGTATTTCAATAAAAGTCTAAATAAAACCATTCGTTGATTTGGTGGTGACTGCCGCGTATACAAATTGTGTAGGTGTCTCCTATTTAGGCTAAAAAGTATTCAACTACTTTTTCTTATTCGAATAAACGTGAACTATTCTGATATATGATTTTTTTTTATTCAAATAGCCCAACACTACCTGGTGGTTGTGAACACAGGATCACATTTTAAATATTTTAACCCTCATCTGTGTCTGTCAGCGATTCAGTAATTAATGTCCCACTACAGTTTATGCTAAACTTGTGAGTTGAGCCCCACTATAGAGGGAGAACATGTTTATCTATTTACGTGAATATTGTCTATAGTGAATTTATCTATACATCAGTATATGAAGGAAATATACTGTCTTTTATATGAAGGAAGGATATGTCTTTTAAATCCGTCATATTTCATTTATGTTATTCCTATTTTTTATTTCATTTATGTTATTCCTATTTTTCTGCATAGAATAAATCTTTATTTTGCGTTGTTTCTATTTTATTGTTCCATTTAAATAAGAGGATAGTTTTTAACTTTAAGAGGATAATTGTAACTTAAAATTTTTCAAAGAAAAAGAAGAAAACATAATTCAACCGTTGAACCGTTTTGTTTGAATCGTTTACTCTGCATTTTTAACTTAACGTTGTACAGCACAACTTGGCATATTTTTTTTTAAGGACTAAACGGTTGAATTATGTTTTCTTCTTTTTCTTTGAAAAATTTTAAGTTACAATTATCCTCTTTAAATTAAAAGGCTAGTTTATTTTATATATTATAGTCCTTGACATCTAATAGTGTACATCAGTGGTTTTAATTCAATTTCGTTCATTATATACTATAGTTTGCATCATGTTACTGCGCACCTAAAGAGTCTTAGTTCGAGTCGCAGTTGGTTCCGTTGCTTTTCCCTTACACCGTTGTTAACACTAATCCCTCGTCATAAAAAAAACTGCGAATATATGTTACACAACTCATTAAGATCTTTTAGGAGGCCTCTAAAATGTGATGTGCAATGTATTAATTTGTGCATAGAGTTGACATAAAAGCACTATACTCAATATATATATATATATATATATATATATATATATATATATATATATATATATTATTATTATTATTATTTGCGCATAGACCCTGTTGGATCACGCAAAGCACTCTGACTCATGCATATATATATATATATATATATATATATATATATATATATATAATATTATTATTATTATTTGCGCATAGACCCTGTTGGATCACGCAAAGCACTCCGACTCATGTCTTGTTCCTTCTAATCCTCCACACCTCCCTCATCCTGTCCCCATGGATCCTCTTCCGCTCCTCCGTCCATTTTACCCCTGCTCTCTTTGGGATTTCATTCTTTGGGACCTTCCAACCGAGCATCTTTCTCCTGTATGCGCGCCTGTCTTCAACATCTGTTGAGTCTATTCCTGCGCCATGTAGGTCTATTCTGACTTGTGCGATCCACGACGTTGTTGATTTAACACCTTGTATATACTTAAGGATTCTGTTGGCAAGTCTCGTTGTTGGGAGTCTACTGATGTGTCCATAGAACTGAAGCCTCCTTCTTCTGATATCTGCTGCCAGGTTCGATATCTTCTCTGTGGTCTTCCGGGAGTGCAACCTGTATCCATCTTCTGTTAATCTCGGGCCAAGGATATATATATATATATATATATAATTTTGGTATCTAAAATTTAACAATTTAATTATTTAATTTATTTTATAGTCGAGGTCATTATCTCAATATCTCTCTAAGAGAACGGCTCAACGTACAATATTTGTCTATTACCCAGCAGAAATGCCACGAGATGGAACAAAAGGGGCATAGTGCCCTGGGCCCCTAAAATTCAAAAGTCCCCGAACGACCGGGTGGTTTACCCAACCTGCCAAAATAGGTATTTTTCAATTAAACATATTTATATTTAGGAAGATTAGTAGCCTACTAATACGTAACATAAATGAATTCTTCAACTTTGAGCTATAGCATTAAAACTTTCCAATTAGGCGGACTTTTTGTTTCATACTGTTTTCAACTTCTTTAGACTCGCATTTTCGGGTTGAATTTTTGTGAAATACTGAATGTATTTCAAATCAGTAAATTTTGATTTCCGGAAATCAAAGAAATGCTATTAGAGGGCTATTTTTTTAAAAAAAGGCTTCTATCTACCCTTCACTCTGCCTCCCCTGGTACTGGGTCTTCATCTCAGTTGTTTCCCCCCAGGGCTTCTAGCGGCCCCCTTGCAGCTGTCCTGTTTAGCCACGCCCACAGGCTCAACTATCAGTAAGCCCCATAAGCTAGTTTAACATGAAATCATTTTACCATATATTTTGTAGGAGAATTATGATCGACATCTCATTACAGCTGTGGACAACACACGTCCAAATGACTTTTCCTGAGTTTGTTACCTCCATTTGAAATTTATCGTCACTGAACATTAAAAATATAAATTTAATCCTTAAAATGTTGAAATAATTGAAAAAACTAAGCACTGAGGGAAAACATAAAGCAACTGGTCACAGCTTTAGAATGAGTTGTCTGTGACAAGAAAGCACTTACAACAAAAGTGGTTTTGTATCAGTGTAAGGCGACAGTAATTCGTTGACCGACAAAACAAAATTACAGCCCAACCTTAAATACAAGATTTTTTTCGCAGTATATGAACGTAGGATACGGGTTCATTGTTAATCGCTCCCCTGCTGGATGGGCCGGTGCCCGCTGGGTCTGCATTCTATCTACTTCCACACTCTCCTTTCTCACGGTTTCATGATAACCCTTTCACTTTCTCTCGAACCTTCTGTCCTCGTGTTCTCCTGTTCCCTTCTTCTTGACCCCAACTCGGTTTACTTACTAGTACGTTGTGTCTATGAATGAAAGAATGCGATTGTCTATTGTAAATACTTTCACCATATTGTACGACCCACAGCCAATCCGTCTGTCTGCCAGCAGGGAAACGAGCACATAAAAAGCAAATCAAAATAAAGTTATGTGTCATTAAACTACGCAGCAGAAACGTTTTACGTTTTCCGCCAGCACGACAATCGTTTACTTTGCATTTTAACTTAACGTTGTACAGCACAACTTGGCATATTTTTTTTAAGACTAAACGGTTGAATTATGTTTTCTTCTTTTTTTTTGAAAAATTTCAAGTTACAATTATCCTCTTTAAGTTAAAAATTATCCTCCAATTTAAATGGAACAATAAACTAGAAACAACGTAAAATAAAGATTTATTCTATGCTGAAAAATAGGAATAACATAAAATAAAGATTCTATTTTTCTATGCAGAAAAATAGAAATAATATAAAATAAAGATTTATCCTATGCAGAAAAATAGAAATAACATAAACTAAAGATTTATCCTCTGCAGAAAAATAGAAATAATATAAAATAAAGATTTATTCTCTGCAGAAAAATAGAAATAACAAAATAAAGATTTATCTCATACAAAAATATAAATAAATTCTTAAATAACAACACATACTAAAACTAACATTATAAAAATTAAAAAAATAAACTTAAATTATAAGCTTAAATGACAAAAGAAATTGACATCAAAATAAAAAAATTATTAAAAAAATGCAACTTAAACCTTTTAGCAGGTACAATAAGCGTGAAGAATGTGTAAAATAACCATACACGCACTCACACACAAACATACTTTTTTTTTAACGTTCGACTATTATACACACTTGGGCTAATGCAGACGATGGGATGACTTATAGCGTATGAAAATGCCAAGCCCTGGCCGGGAATTGAACCCGGGTTCTCGGAGTGAAAGCCCAGTACGCTATCAACTAGGCCACCGAGGCGACTCCACAAACATACATTGATAGAAGCCTGGCTCTTCCTTAAACTTTAGCCTGTAATGGCGATATTGATAACGAGTCTTAAACACTGTTCAAAGAGGTAAACGGTAGTGAAATACAGCTTTAATAAATAATACAACATACGTAAAAGAGATTTAGAACCCTTGAGGCAAAGAATTAACGATTCCTATGAAATTTTGCTAATGCTAGAGCTTAATGTTTAATTATTAAGAAATGGACCTAATTGTTTTCAGGATCAAATGAAGCCCTCAAGCAGATAAACGAAACGTCTTGATAGATAACTCACCAAGGATAAGATTCAAGAGCTGCTGACAACATTTGCTGTTGACAAAAAAACCGGAAAATCGGTCTTTTATTACAAATCGTTCACCAAATGTTTCTGCAAGTTTGATCAACACAGTATCGTAAGCAATGATTCGATTTGGTTCAAATGCATAACAAAATTTAATATTAGTTGTTTGGACGTGGTCGTTACCCTTTCGACCATCAAATCAAGAAAACTGCGAGAACCATTTCTTGAGCACCATCAAAGCTTAAGATATTTCTGTATATAAAATTTCAACTCTCTACTTCTTTTACATTTTTTTTGGTGTTTAACGTCCGACTATTGTGCACACTTGGGCTAATGCAGACGATGGGATGATTTATAGCGTATGAAAATGCCAAGCCCTGGCCGGGAATCGAATCCGGGTCCTCGGGGACTTCTTTTACATCTGGAGATATGAAAATAAAATATATAGTTTGTTTTTAAGTTTTTTTTTACGGGTAATATTTTGGAAAAATCTTTCTTTGTACACATTTAAACCCTGAGATAAACTTATGTACCAACTCCCTACGCCTTTTAAATCTGGAAATGTATATTTTTACTTCAATTGACACTTTAGATGTGGCATTTTCAAAACACTTTCTTCCAACTTCTCCAAATGCAAATATAAAGCTGTATGTCAAATTTTAGCTCTCTACGTTTTTTAGATTTTTTTTTATTTTAAGGCGAAAAGCACATTGAGGCTATTATCGCCTCCCTAAATGTAAGTGTGAGTGTAAAGCGTTAAAGTCGTAAGTGCAGTGTTGTAAGTGTAAGTGTGTGTTAGACTCAGGTGCCGCGAGGGACGTCTAAATCCTCTCAATAGACGCAGCTAGTCTGCACCCCCATGCGGGGTTTTTTTAGATGTAGAGGTACAAAGATAAAATACAAAGTTCATTTTTACGTTATTTTTAACCCTTTAGATGTGCAATTTCGGAAAAATAGTCTTTGAACACTTTTAAAGCCTAAGATATACATATGCGCAAATTTTCAACTTAGTGCCTTTTAACTTTGAAAATACAGAAAAATGTGAAGTTCGTTTTTACCCCATTTTAAACTTTTGGGGTGACATTTTGGAAAATCCCTTCTTCGTGCATCTCCAAAGCCTAAGATAAACCTGCGTGTGGAATTTCAGGCTGTACAGAGGATAAAATGTAAAGTTCTTGTTTACCTCATTTTAACCCCTTACTGGGTGGATTTTTGTAAAATCCCATCATCTTGAACCTCAAAATACTGAGGTATACTTGTGTACAAAGTTTGAACTCTCTACGTCTTTTGGATCTGGAGATATGGAGATAAAATGTAAAGTTCTTGTTTACCTCATTTTAACCCCTTACGGGGTGGAATTTTGTAAAATCCCATCATCGTGAACCTCCAAATACTGAGGTATACTTGTGTACAAAGTTTGAACTCTCTACGTCTTTTGGATCTGGAGATACGGAGATAAAATGTAAAGTTCTTGTTTACCTCATTTTAACCCCTTACGGGGTGGAATTTTGTAAAATCCCATCATCGTGAACCTCCAAATACTGAGATATACTTGTGTACAAAGTTTGAACTCTCTACGTCTTTTGGATCTGGAGATACGGATATAAAATGTAAAGCTCTTGTTTACCTCATTTTAACCCCTTACGGGGTGGAATTTTGTAAAATCCCATCATCGTGAACCTCCAAATACTGAGATATACTTGTGTACAAAGTTTGAACTCTCTATGTCTTTTGGATCTGGAGATACGGATATAAAATGTAAAGTTCTTGTTTACCTCATTTTAACCCCTCAGGGGGTGGAATTTTGGAAAATCCCTTCATTGTGTACCTCCAAATACTGAGGTATACTTGTGTACAAAGTTTGAACTCTCTACGTCTTTTGGATCTGGAGATACGGATATAAAATGTAAAGTTCTTGTTTACCTCATTTTAACCCCTTACGGGGTGGAATTTTGTAAAATCCCATCATCGTGAACCTCCAAATACTGAGGTATACTTGTGTACAAAGT
>CM040182.1:63954245-64019245 GCA_022606455.1 Callitettix versicolor | reverse complement strand
GATATCTTGAAATTAACACCGATCCTGTTATAATAGTTTTGATTTCTTCAAGTGATTAATGATTATCCACAGGAAAATGAATCGTTTGAAAGCCATCACGTTAAGACGCAGAACTGGGACCTTGAACGAGCGTCATCTTGATCTCTAGAACACGTTTTGAGGTTTTTCAATGAGTGGCTAGTGATTTTTAATAAGGATTTCTGCAAGTGGTTAGTGAATTTCTTTAGGAAAATTAGCTATTTGAGCGGCCATTATGATAATACCCAGATTCGATCCGGTACCTTAAAATGATCTCTATCTCTGATTTCTAAAACACACTTTGAGAGGTCATATATATATGACGGAGGAGCGGAAGAGGATCCATGGGGACAGGATGAGGGAGGTGTGGAGGATTAGAAGGAACAAGACATGAGTCGGAGTGTTTTGCGTGATCCAACAGGGTCTATGCGCAGATAATAATATAATATATATATATATATATATATTCCGCCTCGGTGGCATAGTTGATAGCGTACTGGGCCTTCACCCCGAGGACCCAGGTTCGATTCCCGGCCAGGGCTAGGCATTTTCATACGTTGTAAATCATCCCATCGTTTGCATTAGCCCAAGTGTGCACAATAGTCGGACGTTAAATAAAAAAAAAAAAATAAATAAATAAAAATATATATATATATATATATATATATATATTTTAATGCGAAAAGCACATTGAGGCTATTATCGCCTCCCTAAATGTAAGTGTGAGTGTAAAGTGTTGGGTTGTAAGTGTAAGTGTGTGTTATACTCGGGTACCTGAGGACGTCTAAATCCTCTTAATAGATGCAGCTAGCCTGTCTGAGGATATATATATATATATATATATATATATATATATATATATATATATATATATTTTAATGTGAAAAGCACATTGAGGCTATTATCGCTCTCCTAAATGTAAGTGTGAGTGTAAAGTGTTGGGTTGTAAGTGTAAGTGTGTGTTATACTGGGTATGAGGGACGTCTAAATCCTCTTAATAGGTGCAGCTAGTCTGCACTCTTTCTGCGGATATATATATATATATGACCCCTCAAAGTGTGTTTTACACAATACAGTAACAAATTAAAGGGACAGAAAATAAATTTTTTTATTATGTTTGAAAAGCAAAATGCAATAACCACTCGAATTATTAGAACACAATTTTTAAAACAGTAAATAAATATAAAAAAATACTGCATAGCTTATTTAAATATATCATTTATAATATTAAATAGTAAATACTCAGTAATTTTAAAATTTTGATCGATTCCACTGACATTTTTTGTCTACTATCTGAAAGAGGTTTCAAAATAACGACTTTAAATTCTTATTGTTTGTCAGGTTATACGAACTTAAGCATTCCTCCTAAAATAAATAAATTTTCGTTAATAATATATGTTACCTTTCCCAACCCTTGCTGCTCTTGGAACGGCTGTCCACCTTCTCCTACTCTCCTGCCTTGCACATTGTCTCCATCCAGTCTGCTTCAATATAAAAAAAAAACATTTTTAAACAACTAATATTTTAAATACTGTAGTTAGCAGCTTTTTTCTACGTTACATAAAAAAAATACGTTACGTGTATTAAAAAAAATGTAAAAACGTATTTTTTTTTTATTATTTAATTTTATTTACAACTGAGTAGAAATACCCATCTAGTAATTTACATTTAACACATGTTTACACTTTGAAGGGATATATCCCATTGGATATATTCCCTTAGAAACTAATGTCCATCCGGACCAGCAAAAACCATAAGGTCCAGTGGCTTTGTTCTTCGTAGCCTTCTAACCACACCAGCCTCAGCCAACAATCCGCGTATCTCCGGATGCTCGTGTTGAGAGATGCGTTGTCCGTGCTTCTTTGCATACTTTTTTATTTCCTCACTGACCATATCTATTTTCAAATCCCTATGGAGGTTGTCGTTATTTATGTGCATCTACGATGCATCGCAGCACCTTATTTTGAAAGGTTTGTATCTTTTTTACATTTGTCTTCTTTGTACAGCCCCAGAGCTGTATTCCGTAGGTCCACACGGGTTTCAAGACTTGCCTATATATCAGCAGCTTGTTATGGATTGATAATTGGGATTTTCTTCCCAAAAGCCAATACATACTTCTGAATTATAATTTTAACTCCTCTGTTTTCTTTTTAACGTGTTCCTTCCACTTCAGTAAAAACGTATTGAAATCAATTTGTTTTAGTCTTACTGAAAATTGTTTGAATTTGATTTCATCAACAGTTTGCATTAATTTATTTGCTTATTTCAAAACCTACTTTACATTCGTTTTCCTTAAACGTCAAATCCACATTCGAAAATAAAGTACAAAATCAGAAATGGTAATTATTGATCTATTTTTTATTTAATATAGCTGTTTAACCAAAACAGTTTTTGTATTCGTACTGTGAACAATGATTGACAATACACTGCTTTGGCATGTTTTGCCAATCGGGCAAGTTCGTCACGGCACTTTAAGATCAACCGTAATCTGTACTGGCAAGATCCGATCATCGAGGCAGTTCAACAAAGACACATCATGATCGACAGGAATCACAATATTTTCATTATTTGTAGTTCAAAAACGCATTTCTAGGATTAATCATTATTCGCATATCTTAGTAATTGAGGCAGTTCAGGAATGGTGCTTAGAGGGCCGACGTTAATCAGCATTAGCATTAATAATCGATGGAGTTCAACAATGGCGCTTAGATGATCGACGTTATTCAGCATTACAAAGTCTTAATAATCTATGGAGTTCAACAATGGCGCTTGGAGGATCGACGTTAATCAGCATTAGCATTAATAATCGATGGAGTTCAACAATGGCGCTTAGATGATCGACATTATTCAGCATTACAAAGTCTTAATAATCTATGCAGTTCAACAATGGCGCTTGGAGGATCGACGTTAATCAGCATTAGCATTAATAATCGATGGCGTTCAATAATGGCGCTTAGATGATCGACATTATTCAGCATTACAAAGTCTTAATAATCTATGGAGTTCAACAATGGCGCTTAGATGATCGACGTTATTCAGCATTACAAAGTTTTAATAATCGATGGAGTTCAACAATGGCGCTTGGAGGATCGACGTTAATCAGCATTATAAAGCATTAATAACCGATGACGTTCAATAATGGCGCTTGGAGGATCGACGTTAAGCAGCATTAGAATGTTTTAATAATCGATGGAGTTCAACAATAGCGTCGGGACAATAATCGGCACAACTCAACAATGGCGCTTGGAAAATGAACATTAAAAAAAATTATGTTTTATCGGCAGTTTCAATGTGTCCCTTTGAGAAAAGTGCTGTTGGAAGTGAACATCCAAAATTCAGTCTGAGGCTGTAGCATGTAACATCGAGTTTGGGCTATTCGAATAGAAAAGTATTCATATATTCGAAAGTTTATTCTTTTTTATTCGAATATTTGGGGAAAAAGTGTTCAATACTTTTTAGCCTAAGTAGGAGACACCTACACAACTCGTATACGCGGCACTGGGTAGCAAATGAACGAATAGTTTTGTGAATATTTCTATTGGAATACTTAGAATCCACTGCGCAAATAATTAGTCCAGAACAGGAGTCTCCAAACTTTCCAGCCTTAGGGCCATACTGATTACTCCAGTAAGTTCCGAGGGCCAAAACCATATTATCATTGTTGCCGGTGGTAAAAAGTGAAATAGTCCACTGATGAAAAAAAAAGTCCGAAAAAGTACGCAACGTTTAAAAAAGGCTGCAAATCGGACTAAAGTCCGCAAAACGGCAACACTGCATATTATTAATTTTCCTGTCATTATCTGTAATTTCTAGATTAGTCGTTGAGTACGAGCCATGAGGTAACGTGACACGACATCTGGTGGACACAAGCGGAAATAGTACCTTCTATCGCTAACAGATGGCGCTAATAGCACGTACAGAATAATCTCGTTGGTTCGAGAAATAATTATTCAACATAAAATTAGAATACTTCAGTAAACTAAATTTAATTTGCTATAAAAAATATGTTCTCTAAAAGGAGTTTTCAAGTATGCTAGCTCTCCGCGGGCCGGACAAAATCTGTCCGTGGGCCGGATGTGGCCCTCGGGCCGTAGTTTGGAGACCCCTGGTATAGAACGTATTCGTTTTAAATAATTGTTCGTAGCGACTATTTGCTCGATAATGAGTCTATATGCAGTGGTTCACGATTGAATATCTAATTATTCCAATGAACAAATAACTGAATATTCGACTAGGTTTACTGGTCCTGAACAATAAGCATTAAGTTGACAATAATTTGAAAAATATACTTTAATAATAATAATAATAACTTCCTTTATTCCAATAATTAAAATTAATATCTAACATCTGGAATAACGTTTAACACCGGAAATGATAATTTATTATTATTGCATTTAATGAAGGGAAAAAAAGAACAGAAAATAGAAATTGTAAAAGAGTTCAAATATCTTGGTGAATGGGTTAGTTGGAATGCAGATGAAGGCAAGGCAATGGAATCCAGGAAAAACAAACTTGAATTGGCCTTCCAATTGACGAAAGAAACATGCAATAAGAAATCCCTTTCATGGGGGTCCAAAATTAAACATTATAAAACAGTGATCAAGCCGGAAGCACTGTACGCAGCAGAAACATTAACCATGAATCGCATAGGCCAGATAGAAAAGCTTGAAATAACGGAAAGGAAAATCTTAAGAAAAATTATAGGAACAAAATTTCAGGATAATAAGGTAGTATATATAAGAAATGAAGCTCTCTATAAGAAAATTGAAAAACTGTCAGATACTATGAGAAAAAGGAGAATAAATTTTTACGGCCATCTTCTTAGAATGAACTCTAAAAGATTGACGAAACGGGTGTTTGATTTTTCCATAATCGTAAAACAAAACCGAACTGGTTTAAAGAAATTGAAAAAGACCTAATAGAATTAAAAATTACAGAAAATTCACTGCTTGACCAAACTGCTAAGATAAGTACCAAGGACGAAAGAATAAGATTCCAAGATAAAACCAAAATAAGACCTAAACCTATCATTTCAGAAGAGGAGAGGAAAAGAAGATCAGAAAGAATGAAGAGCTACTGGGAACAAAGAAAAGTACAGCGCGCAAGAAATGATTGATTCAGCGTACCCCAAAGAGGGTGAAACGAAAAGAAGAAGAAGAAGGGAAAAAATACCAATGTAATAATAACACTAAATGAAAGTACAGTGTAATAAATTTATTATTAATTGATACTTTAAACATTTAAAAATATTATTAATGTATTTATATGCTCTGATGTGTTTATAAGGAAAATTAAATTAATATGCCCTTATGAGTATTTAAATATAATTAATTTTTGTCTTGTTTGTTTCCATGTGGAATGTTCCAATTGAATTATTAGAATACAAAAATTACAATCTTATATCAGTTCGTTACAATTGATTTTCATTATACACAGTCCAGTTATGAGGAAAACAGACAAACAGGCAGGAAGCAATGTTATTTTAAACTGTTCAGTGCTGAAAATCACGTACAGCCAGGCGTCAGTATTAATATCGTTCAGGAAACTATCGAATACTTTTTAATGAATACTTTTTAGTACTCGATAGTCCCAACACTATCGTAAGTAGGTTTATTATGCGATATACGATTGCAATAATATATGACTTCCGTTGTACGAACGGAAGTCAGAAAACAGGATAATTCACACGACTCAGTTTCAGTAGCGACTGAATTTCACATAGCACAGTTCCAGAGACGGAATGCACTATTATAATACTGATATTATCTTTACTTGACCTTCGATGGTGTATTCCATTGTTCCCGTTAAGAAACAAATTATGGTCAAGTTCGTTGCCTTAGGTTTGTGTATTTGGTTCTAGAACATTGTTAGTGAGATTCAGGGCACAGTGCTCACTGCGGCATTATCACGGTTGTTGTTATAACATAGGCCCTAATTTCATCAATATTTTCATTTGGCCAGTAGGCCTGGAATTCTATGCTAGTATTTTTTTTCTCACTACGGTTTAGGATGATCGAAGTAATAAGAAGAATTTCGAAGCAATTTTTTTAAAAAATATGATTTAATGAAATTGACTTTATAAGAAGTTTGATCAAATGTCGCTCAAATTCAGACTATAAGTACTGAAACAAAATGTATTGATCATCATAATTCTAATAAATCGGTTTCGAGCTGAAATATTAGTCGTACGTGAAGATTCATGGCTCAAGTTATTATAGCAAATTTTTTTTTTTTTTTTTTTTTTTTTTAGCTTCCGACTATTGTGCACACTTGGGCTAATGCAGACGATGGGATGATTTATAGCGTATGAAAATGCCAAGCCCTGGCCGGGAATCGAACCTGAGCCTCGGGGTGAAAGCCCAGTACGCTATCGACTAGGCCACCGAGGCGGCTACAAATTTGAAACAATTGAAATTTAAAGTTCTAAATGGAATTTTAAAAAAATCCAAAAATCAAAACCTGACTGCAGTTGAGTTTATTGTTATTTAATTTATTCTGGAACCGTGAATTGTTTTATTTTGAATTTAATAGTCCCGTTTTGAGTTACGAATCTTCATGTATGACCAAATTTTGAGCAAAACCTAATAATATGTTTTTTTTTATTTTTCGGGCGGACTTTTTTGAAAAAGTGTGAGAAGTATTTTTGTACCGTTTATTTATAGTGAAAGTATAATTATATTAATATGACCGCTCAGTCATAAACATTTATAGTGGAATATTATTATACATTTTCTTGCAATCCTGGGCGTCTCAAAGCTTTTCAACGAGTACCAAAATATTTTCATGGTCTTAAAAAATGGAGTAATCTAAAAATCGTCAAGAAGGAATGATAGACCGCACGCCAGAAACATCAGAATGGTAGCTATTCCAAAGCACATATTTTCATTTCACACCTTTCTGAAAATCTGATTTCACCATCGTATTCAGCTTTTGGTCGGGTATCATTTTCGTTTTTCAAAGTAATTTGAAAATTTAATGTTCCAATCTACGCAAATTTTAACGCCGAATCTAATGTGAAATCATACTTTCAAAAAATTTAAGTTAAAACAATATTGTTATGAGGTACTGTGATTTTTTGAAAATTAGCTTCCAAAACAGCAAAACAGCCGATGTTCAGTAAGGGTACTTAAACCTTTATTCGGTTAGGCTATTTAAAATTATGTTGCCTACCGATATCATTAGAATAGCTGCATACGTGTTGCCTAATGGATAAACATACAAATATCGTTGGAATACCTGTATACGTGTTGCCTAATGGATAAACATACAGATATCATTGGAATACCTGCATACGTGTTGCCTAATGGATAAACATACAGATATCATTAGAATGGCTGCATACGTGTTGCCTAATGGATAAACATACAGGTATCATTAGAATGGCTGTATACTTGTTGCCTAATGGATAAACATACAGATATCATTGGAATACCTGCATACGTGTTGCCTAATGGATAAACATACAGATATCATTAGAATGGCTGCATACGTGTTGCCTAATGGATAAACATACAAATATCGTTGGAATACCTGTATACGTGTTGCCTAATGGATAAACATACAGATATCATTGGAATACCTGCATACGTGTTGCCTAATGGATAAACATACGTGTTGATATCATTAGAATGGCTGCATACGTGTTGCCTAATGGATAAACATACAGGTATCATTAGAATGTTGCTGATAAACATATACTTGTTGCCTAATGGATAAACATACAGATATCATTGGAATACCTGCATACGTGTTGCCTAATGGATAAACATACAGATATCATTGGAATACCTGCATACGTGTTGCCTAATGGATAAACATACAGATATCATTAGAATGGCTGCATACGTGTTGCCTAATGGATAAACACACAGGTATCATTAGAATGGCTGTATACTTGTTGCCTAATGGATAAACATACAAATATCGTTGGAATACCTGCATACGTGTTGCCTAATGGATAAACATACAGATATCGTTAGAATGGCTGCATACGTGTTGCCTAATGGATAAACATACAGATATCATTGGAATACCTGCATACGTGTTGCCTAATGGATAAACATACAGACAGCATTAGAATGGATGTATACTTGTTGCCTAATGGATAAACATACAGATATCGTTGGAATGGCTGCATACGTGTTGCCTATGGATAAACATACAGATATCATTAGAATGGCTGCATACGTGTTGCCTAACGGATAAACATACAGACATTATTAGAATGGCTGTATACTTGTTGCCTAATGGATAAACATACAGATATCGTTAGAATGGCTGCATACGTGTTGCCTAATGGATAAACATACAGATATGACTGGAATACGTACTTAAGTGCGATTTTACAAATCGATTTGATTAAAGTTTAGAAAATGTCCACTTTATTAACACTACACCAAATACTGTTATTTGTTATTCAGCCAACCGTCATTACTTGTGGTTTTAAACAATACATAACAGTCGAGAGTATGGATAAACTCTTGATATCACGTGTCTAATATAAAACATGCCAAAACATTAAAACTAAGAAATTATCGCTCAAGGCTCTTACTCCGAAAGGTTATAACTAAAAACTAAAAATAATATTTGAAAACATAACTTTACTTTTTGTTTTAGTTAATTTATTGAAATAATCCATTAACTTTTTTAAGATAAATTCACACAGATTTTTATAAAACTACCGCAACCTTCCTGGAAATGTACGGAGGGAATCCGGTATCTGGGTGAAGGCGTGTCGACAGGTTTAGGTTTAGGTTTAGGCTGTGGCTGTCCCTCTTCTCTCACTCCTCACTCCCAACTTCGGCTTCCTTGCTTATTTAGTACTAACGGATTTTGTAGTCACTTGGTCAAATTACATAAGTGGAATGCTGCATGATTATTCATTTCATCCGATATTCCTGCGCGGCGTGCAGTGAGTGCGCGGACGATGTGTTAAATATTTGGTCAGCAACACCAATTTGCGTCAAACTCTGAAATCCGCTAAACGGTTTACGTAGGCCTTTATTTGCAAATGACTGTTAATGTGTCTACAGTAAAATAAGAATTTACTGTAACTACACCTCAGTGAACTGTACGTGTGTAAACAGACTTGTTTCGTTTACACTCTTTCTCAATATTAACTACTCCAAGTATTCAAATAAAACGACACTATTTTAAATTTAGATGTATGTATACATTTTGTACCTGAATACGTTGTTAGGCGTATTTGTATGAGTGCATTCATTATTCAGTTTCATGTCAGAGTACATATTTTTTTCCTTTTTATTAATCAGGTTTATTTGAGAAGGTGTAATAGCTTAGTGATTTATTAACTTAGAGAATCGTTTTTCCTTCGACAGTATCGTGTTATAAGTTGGAGATCGACCTGTGTAATAAGATAGAGGTTCCGTACTGTGTATTAACTTAGAGACTACAGTTCCGTCAAGTGTGTTGCACCGTGTGTATATGTTGCCGACGCCGCTGCTTGCAGGCGCTTAAGTATCTTTTATCTAACAAGTAGAACTCGCTTATTTAAAGGAAGATATTAAAAATATAAAGTTGATTTCGATAGGTTTTGTTCTGAAAGGCTGTTATGTTTTGTTATGTCCAATGCTGTAAATGTATACTAATTTACATATGTAGTAGTAATAGTAATAGTAATACAAAAACATTGTTTAATGGCTGCTTTAGTGAAACCATATCCGAATTGAATTAAGAAAACAGCCCTAAATTAATTAATTCATATAAACTTACGATGTTTTTTTCTCGATAAAACACAAATATTTCTATTTTTCTATTCAGGTAATTGTCAAAAATAAACATTAACACATTTAGATATTTTGTTGACCATTAAGTCCAACTGTTTCTTTACTAATTACCATGAACTTGGTAGAATGATAAAGAAAAATTACTAGATAGGGGCACGCCTCAGTTGTAATTAATTATCCAACACAGACACTTAACAAAAAAACAAAACAATTTGCACTGTTTGTTTGACTCCGAACATAATAAACTGCTCCTGCCAGCACTTACATCTTTCAAATTACCAAAATAATTCTAATCAAATTACGTTCAAAATTCTGTAAGCTGAATGGAGAAGAGATACAAGAATGGAATTCATGAAATGGAGAAAGATTCCTCCCTCTTTAAAAAAATCGGTAACAACATCGTCATAGAAACCACCAATCCTTGATTTTCCTCGATATCACCGTAGAAGTATCGAAAGAAAAACGAATCTCTAAGTATAATCATCGTGGAAAGTCTTTTATATTTAATTTACTTTTTTTTTCTTTCCGGCCTCCTGATTCCAAGTAACTGAACAATCGTTTCCACTTTTTGCATTATGGCGTATGTCTGCTCGCGCGCGTTTGTTAAAGATTTGTGCGTGCGCTCCAGCTTGGGCTACTCGCGTTCGTATGTCGTTTTACCATTCTACCGTTCGCAATTTTGGTTTGATTTGATTCAAACTTAGTACAAAAATCAGTTTGGGTAGTATTTTGACATTTGGTTTTGTTACCCACCAAAATACACTCGATAGTTTTAAAATGGTGGCAGTTCCGAGTCTTAAAAAAATTGTAACACTGTTTTTAAAATCAGATTTAACAATCGTAATCAGCGTTAAAATCAGTATAAATTAGCATTTTAAAACTTTCAAAACTATACAAACCAACTATATAAACCAAGACGGTTAGGCCTAATAAGCCCTGTAAATAGATTAGTGAATCAAAGTGAAAATATTTTTTTATAACTTGGGCTAATATTCAAAGAAATGTTATGAAGTTTTGGAATGAAAAAAGTATCGTTTTCGATGAAATCGGTAAGATTTGAAGTAGTAAATAATCCAGAACAGACTCCCTAAGGTATGGATGACGCTGATGTTTGCACTTAGACGAATATTTGTTCACTTTGAAGCGAATAAAATACTAAAACTGAACATGAACAAACGGAATAGTTATTTGTTGCTCGACGAATAGACGATTACGTATCCACATTACTGAAGATTCGGAAAGTCACTGCTTGACGAATACCGAATGTCTGAAGCTTCTTCAAGTGGTATGTCAACAGCCTCGGTGGCCTAATTGATAGCGTAATGGGCTTTCACCCCAGGACTCGGGTTCGATTCCCGGCCAGGGCTTGGCATTTTCATACGCTGTAAATCATCCCATCGTCTGCATTAGCCCAAGTGTGCACAATAGTCGGACGTTAAAAAAAAAAAATCAAGTGGTATGTGCGTTTCGTGTATAGAACGGCGATGATAACCTTAACGGTTTTTCGCCGAAAAAAAAAATCGTGTATAGAAAAAACAGTCTATTAAAACACCGTATCTATATAGGCAGACTATAGATAATCAAGTTTTTAAATGCAGTTTTAACGCTGTTTTAAATGCAAAGTTGTACTTCGTGAAGCAACCGGATTTTGGTTGGTTACCAAAAAGATGAACTCATTTACACAGTTAAACGTAAAGCGAGTGAAAAAAGTAATCTTTCAAAACAAATGTAGCTCTAACAGAAGAGAACACACGCTCTCTGTGATAATTTGATTTGCTTCCTTGTTGAACGAACGGCCTGGGATGTCGGTATCAGAGTAAGACTTTACTGGTTTATAGTATGATGCATCCCAAAGATTGTTTCGTTATTGTTGTATATTTATGGTTCTTATAGCTCCTTTCAGTCGTTTAAGACCCTGATATTGCTGCGAGTTTGTCGCCATTCGACATTGTACAGTACTGTTTTGTTTTTCCATTCTATAATAACAAGCAGTAACAATTTGCACAAGCAATAGTAAAATTATTCAAGTTTTTCAAAATAAAGTATTGAGAACGATTGTCAACGCCCCTTGGTATGTGAGAAATGAAAACGTACATAAGGACCTAGGTGTTGAATCTGTTCAGGAAGTCATTAAAAAGCTCTCGGTTAAGCATTATTGCAGGTTGGAACAGCACAATAATACAGAGATTGTCCAACTACTATGCCGCAGTGACAACATTACAAGAAGGCTGAAGAGGACCAAGCCAATTGACCTCTCCAGGCCGTAAACACATTCGGACCAGCCGTCGGACTGCACCCCAGCACACAGTGAACACAATGATGAAGAAAAATTACTAGATGGGGCACGCCTCAGTTGTAATTAATTATAAAAAAAACAAAACAATTTGCACTGTTTGTTTGACTCCGAACATAATAAACTGCTCCTATTCTAATTATGTAATTCCTGGAGAATATCTACAAGAATGGAATTCATAAGATGGAGAAAGATTCCTCCCTCTTTAAAAAATCGGTAACAACATCGTCATAGAAACCACCAATCCTTGATTTTCCTTTATCACCGTAGAAGTATAAAGAGAGTATAATCATCGTGGAAAGTCTTTTTTATATTTAGTTTACTTTTTACGTTTTCCGGCCTCCTGATTCCAAGTAACTGGTTTTTACTTGGATGCATGCCTGTCTGCTCGCGCGCGTGTGGGTGTGCGTGCGCTCGCTAACGCGTTTGTCTGTTTTACCATTCTACCGTTCGCAATTTTGGTTTGATTTGATTCAAACTTAGTACAAAAATCAGTTTGGGTAGTATTTTGACAAGTTCGTTACCCATCAAAATACATTCGATAGTTTTAAAATGGTGGCAGTTCCGAGTCTTAAAAAAAAATTGTAACACTGTTTTTAAAATCAGATTTAACAATCGTAATCAGCGTTAAAATCAGTATAAATTAGCATTTTTAAACTTTCAAATAACAATCGTAATCAGCGTTAAAATCAGTATAAATTAGCATTTTTAAACTTTCAAATAACAATCGTAATCAGCGTTAAAATCAGTATAAATTAGCATTTTTAAACTTTCAAATAACAATCGTAATCAGTATAAATTAGCATTTTTAAACTTTCAAATAACAATCGTAATCAGCGTTAAAATCAGTATAAATTAGCATTTTAAAACTTTCAAATAACAATCGTAATCAGCGTTAAAATCAGTATAAATTAGCATTTTTAAACTTTCAAATAACAATCGTAATCAGCGTTAAAATCAGTATAAATTAGCATTTTTAAACTTTCAAATAACAATCGTAATCAGCGTTAAAATCAGTATAAATTAGCATTTTTAACTTTCAAATAACAATCGTAATCAGCGTTAAAATCAGTATAAATTAGCATTTTAAACTTTCAAATAACAATCGTAATCAGCGTTAAAATCAGTATAAATTAGCATTTTTAAACTTTCAAATAACAATCGTAATCAGCGTTAAAATCAGTATAAATTAGCATTTTTAAACTTTCAAATTCCATTACAAATACAAAAATGACAATGCTGACGTTGGTCAAGGTTCGCTTTCGTATTATGTTCAATATAATTTGAAAATGTGAAATTCTAATGTATTCAGATTTTAGCTGATTATGATAGTGAACATATACTTGCTGTGATAAATTACTTTCAGTATACTGTAATAAATTGTAAGATTTAATATAACATCAAACGACGGAAAGAAGATTCTTAGAAATTAAAAAGGTGAAAATATTATATTCGATTAGTTAATAAAAATAAAACATTTAATTTAAAAAGTTCAGATTTGTAAGAATTTACAACAATATATCCTTTATTTACACTAATTGTAGCGCAGGTAGGATTCAAGGTCATTCGGGGACTTTTAAGTAAACCGAGTTTGTTTCCAAGAAAGATTTTGTTTAACAATCAACGTGTTTAATTTGTTGCCAAGTCGAATAGATACGTTCAACGACTGATATTCTTGGACTCTACCTCACCACAGGCCTCCGGTAACTCTCATTTATAGGACTGAACATTTGGCCCCAAAACCGACATTTTCCGGAGCCTTGTCTTTTCCTAGCGCCTCTGCATGGAAGAGGCATGGAAGGGTACAGTGTGCTGATAACAATCTAGTGGGAATGGTGATTTGTTGTGAAGATACTCAGTGTAAGGGAATGAAAAAACAAATCTTTTCCACTAAGGGACGTGAAACGTCTGCAACGTTGCCCTTGGTATTCGGTTGATTAATATATTTGGTTCAAGTGGTCTTATACTATTATTTAACTAAGGTTTACTAAAATTTAAGTGTGTTCCTAACCAGGTTCGCTTTGATGATAATGGCGGATTCATAAGCCGAATTGAAATGATTTGTAACTGCCAACATTTCTGTAGAAATGTTGTTAAAACCACAAAGTTGCATTATTGTAGCTTAGTTAAAAATAGTTGTAATAACGGACAATAATTATAGCTTTGCAGCCCGATGAGGAATGTTGTACAATATTGCAATTATTTTTTGTAAACTCCAGTCTAATATAAATTTTATATATTTACATTGTTCAAAAAGACATTGACGTTTTTTTAATAATAAATAAAAATATTATTATTAATATTGTCAAGTATTGACACAAATATTTTAGAACCATTAAGAAACACAGACTTATATGCAAATATTTTTTCTTCCCTCAACATGATTTACAAAAAAAATCTTGTTTTACAAATAATGCTTTTTTGTTTGTCATATATGCCAACATTAAAAATCTAATAAATTTGTTCGAAATTTGTTTTCAAAAGGTAGCTTGCTTGAACAATTTGCCCAAAAAATACAAATACTTAATATAAATACCTTGAATAGGCCTACCATTACTATAAATATGATTACCTAATACAAATATATACTTTTTATATTCTTCTTCCTTTCTGCTAGGATTATTGTCACTATGTTCAGTATAATGATCTGCCTTCCTTAGCTTCGTCAATTCTACTTTCGTTGACACGTTTCGGAGAACCTCCATCTTCAAAAACTATATCTATACTGGTCACCAATATTATGGCCCGTCCTATTTATAATTTTCTACCTCCACCTCGTACCCCTCCTCTATTTAACACGTGTACATTAAACCCGACGTGCTCGCTTCTGTTTGGCTCTTCAAAATCGTACGTTTTCGCTCGCTTCTGATTGGCTCCTTTCAAACTTTCTCTTAAACGGTCGTCCCTCCTGTTAATTTTTGAAAATTTTACGTTTAAAAATCTAAAAATTTTCACAAATTAACAGCAGGGACGACCGTTTAAGAGAAAGTTTGAAAGGAGCCAATCAGAAGCGAGCGAAAACGTATAATTTTTAAGAGCCAATTATAAGCGAGCACGTCAGGTTTAATATAAACGTGTTGAATAGAGGAGGGGTACGAGGTGGAGGTAGAAAATTATAAATAGGACGGGCCATAATATTGGTGACCAGTATAGATATAGTTTTTGAAGATGGAGGTTCTCCGAAACGCGTCAACGAAAGTAGAATTGACGAAGCTAGGGAAGGCAGGTCATTATACTGAATATAATAAATATATACCTTAATATAAACAGAAATTTGCTATAATTACTTAGTTTAAAATTTAAAATCAGGTATGGTTGTTTAAGGTACTAAATAAAATTACAGATTTATAATTGCAAGAAAATTCGTTTTACAAATTATAAAATTCTTCAAACATAAGTTTGAAGGAAAAGTTCATTTAAAGAAATGAAAAATTAGGGTCTGATAATCCTTTATTAAAACACAATTAATTTTAAGACTTGAGTTTACTGATTTATATCAAATTCGGCAATTAATCATTTATAGCCTCAGATTTTTTTACGAGGGGAAAATATTCTTCTACCCCTTAAAAAAAAAACTGATAGGTATTTTTAACAGACATAGACTATACTTAGTCTTAGAAAAGCTTAGCCTTTTCCCCTATACCTCTATCCTTCTTAGAGTATTCTGTATTTTTTGGTATCATCATTAACGTTAGACGAGGCACCGGTCTTAAAAATCACCGAAGCTGAGTTAGGACAAGGTGCTATCAACCGGAACCAGGTGAACCAAGATGTTTATAGAGGAGTACTTCTCTAGCCCAACATTATTATCATAAACCTTAGACGAGGTCATAGGATCAGAGTAGCGGATTTATGCCAAGAAGACCTCACGCGTTACTTGAGGAGCTGGAGCCAGCTAAACTAAAGGTTTTTAAGAAAAGTTACTGCTCTATCCCAATAGTAGACGTGGCTTCGGACTTTGGATCATGTAGCTGAGTTTAAGACAAGGGTATCTTAGAAGGTACTAACAACTGAAACTAGCAGGACCAAGGGCTTAAGTTTATAACAAAAAACATATTAGCAATACCATACTCCTTGGCTGATACAAATAATGTTCAATTAATGTTAAACTAACAATAACCCAAACACAAGAAACTTGAACTACTATACAAGTTAAACATTTTTGCATAATTAACAATTTGGAATGTAATTAAACGATATAAATAATTTTTTTAAAAATAAATAAATTTACATAATTTTAAGGTACAAACTAAAAACCTTCAATTCTATCCCAAACTCATTTTTCACTCAACAAATCGGATATGTCCACAAGATTTTCTTCACTTTTCCAAAAGTGTTTTATACACCGTTTATGAAGTAAAAAAATGAACGTGAATACGAATAATATTTATTGAGAAATTTCTTCTTCTTTTCGTTTCACCCTCTTTGGGGTTCGCTGAATTAATCATTTCTTGCGCGCTGCACTTTTCTTTGTTCCCAGTAGCTCTTCATTCTTTCTGATCTTCTTTTCCTCTCCTCTTCTGAAATGATAGGTTTAGGTTTTATTTTGGTTTTATCTTGGAATCTTATTCTTTCGTCTTTGGTAATTATCTTAGCAGTTTGGTCAAGCAGTGAATCTTCTGTAATTTTTAATTCTATTAGGTCTTTTTCAATTTCTTTAAACCAGTTCGGTTTTGTTTTACGATTATGGAAAAAATCAAACACTTATTGAGTAATTTATTATGTTCGCCTTTTCTCTTTTCTTCTCTTCTCCATCATAAGATGGTTGACGTCTACAGCCTGACTGATATTTTGTCTCAGGTAGTAGTATTGTTCTTTTTACAAATTTATATCATAAATACTGCTATTTGTTGTTCTTGCATAAATATTGTTTATAAGTTTTGTTTTATTTAAAAATGTATTGTATTAATTTAAATTAATTGTAAATAGAAGTGTGTCGAATAAATTAACACAAAAAACTCCTTATACCAACTTCGAGAGTTATTTCGAAGCCTTTAACCGCTACTTTCCAAAGATTAACCAATAAATGTAGGCTGTAAGATTAATTAACGGTCTTTTTACTCTGAATGCCAAAGAATGTAGAGTCGCATTCGTGAGGAGAGAGGATTTAAAAATTAAAATTTCAAGAATCTTTAATTTTCTCTTTCGTTGTAAAGCCGGCGTGTCAGAGGTGTTTGTCATCGGTGTATCTGCTGAGCCTCCTAATTTGCGCACATGCAGATCGTAGGTTTGAGACTGGATTTAGTGCCAAAAGCGTTTCCTTGCTGTTAACGACGATTTCTTGTTCTTATTAGGTTTCAAAACAAATGACACAAGTATACGGCACAAAATCTTTCGTGGCTATTATCATTTCAGAAGTGAGTGTTGAAAACATGTCTACTAATAGATAAATTAGATGGTGTCCTATTTTTGGTACTGGTGCAAAAAAGACAGTTATATAACCTCGTAACCACTGCATTCCCAACATCCGCGGGATTCCTTGCTCAGGTCCCCGTCAAATAAATCTTACTTCAGCCTTAATAGAATTTTTGTGCACTTCTAAACCCTAATCTAGCGTTTTTCAACCTTTTTCAACTCCAAGACCAGTAAAATGTAGAAAAAAACCCAAAGACCGTAAACGAGCCAGCTTTTCACCCATGTGTATATTATTAATATTTAGGAATATTGTATTTTACCATTATAACAATATAAATCTGAAAAAATGTTTTAAATTTCTACGTAAACAATTATTAGTGATCTATTAAAAGTGAATTATAAATTTATTCTTCTTATATATTTAGCATATGAATATTATTCACTTACAAAGGGAGAGAAAAACAATTATTAGTGATCTATTAAAAGTGAATTATAAATTTCTTCTTCTTATATATTTAGCATATGAATATTATTCACTTACAAAGGGAGAGAAAAACAATTATTAGTGATCTATTAAAAGTGAATTATAAATTTATTCTTCTTATATATTTAGCATATGAATATTATTCACTTACAAAGGGAGAGAAAAACAATTATTAGTGATCTATTAAAAGTGAATTATAAATTTATTCTTCTTATATATTTAGCATATGAATATTATTCACTTACAAAGGAGAGAAAAACAATTATTAGTGATCTATTAAAAGTGAATTATAAATTTCTTCTTCTTATATATTTAGCATATGAATATTATTCACTTACAAAGGGAGAGAAAAACAATTATTAGTGATCTATTAAAAGTGAATTATAAATTTATTCTTCTTATATATTTAGCATATGAATATTATTCACTTACAAAGGGAGAGAAAAACAATTATTAGTGATCTATTAAAAGTGAATTATAAATTTATTCTTCTTATATATTTAGCATATGAATATTATTCACTTACAAAGGGAGAGAAAAACAATTATTAGTGATCTATTAAAAGTGAATTATAAATTTCTTCTTCTTATATATTTAGCATATGAATATTATTCACTTACAAAGGGAGAGAAAAACAATTATTAGTGATCTATTAAAAGTGAATTATAAATTTCTTCTTCTTATATATTTAGCATATGAATATTATTCACTTACAAAGGGAGAGAAAAACAATTATTAGTGATCTATTAAAAGTGAATTATAAATTTCTTCTTCTTATATATTTAGCATATGAATATTATTCACTTACAAAGGAGAGAAAACAATTATTAGTGATCTATTAAAAGTGAATTATAAATTTATTCTTCTTATATATTTAGCATATGAATATTATTCACTTACAAAGGAGAGAAAAACAATTATTAGTGATCTATTAAAAGTGAATTATAAATTTCTTCTTCTTATATATTTAGCATATGAATATTATTCACTTACAAAGGGAGAGAAAAACAATTATTAGTGATCTATTAAAAGTGAATTATAAATTTCTTCTTCTTATATATTTAGCATATGAATATTATTCACTTACAAAGGGAGAGAAAAACAATTATTAGTGATCTATTAAAAGTGAATTATAAATTTATTCTTCTTATATATTTAGCATATGAATATTATTCACTTACAAAGGGAGAGAAATCTACAAAAAAAATAGAGAAAATTAACAATAGTGATAATGTATTGTAATTACTCACTGTTAACGAGATGGCTGACCTTGTCACTTGATATCTGGCTCAATGTTAGTGAAAATCATTCTAAGATCAGCACATATATTAAGTCGGTTTATATATTTTGTTATTATCTGAAGGAGCGATGAAAATCCTTTCTTCACACGTCCGTGAAACTGAATTGCGATTTTTATGCTTCTTCAGATAATTCGGGAAGGAATCGTTTTCACTGAAGGCGAAATCCAGAATCTACAGAACCAAGATCAGTAAAGTGCATTTTGAGCCGATTGTCACTTGACAGTTCAATTAACTTGTTAAGATCTTCGATAAAAAAAGATCATTCTCGTAAATGTATGAATGAGTTCCGAACTCACATTGTTCGTAAAATGTATTTAGAAAATATGTGCCAAATTTTTGTTTCACACTTTCGAAGTGGTTACAGAGCGTTAAAAGGAACTCATAATCGATGCAAATATCATTTACCGCTAAAAACGATTCCAAGTGTGAGAAAAGATGCAAAATTTCCGACCTTAAAGGAACTATTACATAATGCCAGTTTTTTCTCGAATACCTTTATTTTGTCGTAGGCATGAGGAACAGCCAAACACTTTCCAGAAGAGAAAGATTTAGTTCATTGTTGTTGTCGTTTTCCAATGGCTTCCGCTGGCTTACGCCATCTTTGATCTTGCTTCCCAGTAGAGGCCAGGGAGTTCTCTTCTTCTCTGCTTCTCTAATGCTTCTCTGAATTAGATTTAGTTCATTTAATTTAGAAAACATATCTGAAGATGAGGCGGAAGTAATCAACAATGAGTAATGCAAAATCAGAATTATGTTCACTTACAGACAATAAAAACCTCATGATTTCGCTAAAACAACCTTAATACTTTGCTCCTCGAAAGCCAGCGAATATCAGAATGAAGCAAATGTTTTCTGTATTCAGTGCACATTTCATTGCAAAATATTGAAAATAATCTGTTATTTAACGGTCAAGTTTTAACTATCTTTTAAGCACTATCGAGCACAGTTTGAAATTCTGATGGCGTAATTTTGGAGGCCATTGCTTTTTTTGTTTTGTTTTTGTTTTTGTTTTTAACGTCCGACTATTGTGCACACTTGGGCTAATGCAGACGATGGGATGATTTATAGCGTATGAAAATGCCAAGCCCTGGCCAGGAATCGAACCCAGGTCCTCGGGGTGAAAGCCTAGTACGCTATCAACTGTTTGCTATAAATCATTCCACGGACGTTAAACACAAAAAAAACAACTGAAGTTACTCACGTCACATTTTGCCAAACTGAAACTTAGCACTTTTGAAAATGACTGGGGGGGGGCAAAACCAGTAGTAAAGAACACGGCTTGTTAAAATCTGGATATTTCTATTTAAAAGGAAAGCGGTAGCAATAAAATCTTATTGTATTGTTTTTACTTCACCGACCTTAAGGTAACAACCCTACTAAATTGTTACTGGAAGATACTGCGGTTCTTCTGAAGTTATAGACATATGCCATACATTGAGGCTTCCACAAATTTAACTAGTCCTCAACCTTAAAGGAATTCCGCTCACTTTCATGCCGAAGGAAACCCTCACAATAAAACATATACTGCTCGATTATGATGGTTTCCAAAATGTGCGTGTTATGTGTGGTCTGAGCAACTGTTTGCAGACGATGTTGGGAGAGAGTGCCTCGGCCGTTGACCGGGTCCTAGACTTCCTTCATCGTCTGAATTTTTTAAATACAATTTAATTTATATATTTCTTATTGCTTGTGGTAGGGCACCTTTACAGCCCTTAAAAGTTTATTTATATTTGCTATTTATTAATTTATTTTTAAGTTGTTTTTATTTTGTTAATTAGTTTTAGGCACGTTAACACTTCTTTTATTGATCTTGCTACTTTTGTAGGGCCAATTTACAGCCTACAATAATTTTGTGTATATTCTTTTAAGATTTGTGTTATTGTTAACTAGTTTTAGGAAACTATTTATAGTTGTTATTGTATTTTTTATTGTTATTGTTTTGTTTGTTGTTTTTATAATCTTTTAATTTTTTATCTGAATTGTTTATTTGTTTTCAAAAATTGTGTTAAAATAATTAATGTCACGCCTCGGCGATGATAACCTTAAAGGTTTTTCCCCGGAAAAAACTTTCATGCCGACTGGAAACGTGAGTAGACTGTCATCCTGGAAGTACTGTAGTTTTGTCTAAACGTTGAAGTATTTAAGGCTCTTAGAATTCTGCCTGGAGACCACCTGACCAATCCTCGTGCACCACAGGTTAAGAAACGCTGCCCTAATTAATCCACTCTGATTAGTCTTACAACCTGTGTTTGTTGGATTTTCAACTATAGTTGGAGCACCTATTAGGCCGAAGATCGCTTTTTCTCTCCAGTACTTGAAAACTAGAGTTCTACTATTTCAATGTGCTGGGCACATAATCTGCATTTAAAGTTTCCTTGAGCTAGGTCCATATTGTTCAAATGTTTCTTGAAAACTCCATAATCAGTTATGAAGCCCAATGTTTTCCTATTGCTGCAAATACTAGTTAGTATTAGTGGTGGGGCAGAAAACAACAAACTGTTAAAAAAACTGCTTTTTCAAACGGAAACAAGCAGTTTGCTTTGGACTGGTTTATGATTTGTTAAACAAGGAACGGACTGTTCTATTCGAACGTTGCCGCAAGCGCTAAAACTGTTTTCCTGCTAACTGCTTTTCTTTTACCTGCTTTTATGCTTTTTCTTTTTATTCCAAAGTTGCTTGTTGCTTGTAGTGAAGTAAGAACTGTTTGGTCAATGTCAACGTTTATCTCTATTTTGTTGCGAGTTGTAGTAACAACCTCTCACATTTTGTACATATAGAGCCTAATTTTATTGAAACATATTTTTTTATATTTATTATCAATCATCAACATTTTTAATCAGCTAAAAATATTCTAAATCGTTTACATTTTGGTAAATATGCAAAGGACTAAATTTAAAAGGTAAATTTTTACGTAAAAAAAGAAATTCATTGCATTTTGTAAATATAAAATGGCAGACATAATTATTACGTTTTGAGAATGTAATTTAATTATTACTACACTTATAAGGATTACTTTTTATCCTTTCTAAATGCTTTATACTGAAAAACAAGTTAAGGACATGGTGGTAATGGGAACGAAAAATTAGTCTTAGAAAACTGAACGTATGTGCTTTATGTTTTAGCTGATAATACAACTTTGAGTTTCAGTTTTTTAAACTTGTTTTTTCCAACTGTTTTAAAAAGCAGCTTTTTTTCCTCAACGAACAGTTTGTTGACGTTTTGTAAAAATAGCAGAAACGCCCACCTCTAGTCAGTATACATACTATAGTTTATGATTTGGTTGGTACACATAGAACACTCTCCAGCAGTTAAAGTATCACAATATGAAATTAATGTCTACAGTACCCTTGTTTCTTTAGTAATTAAGTTCGTGATTAGTTAGTTAGCTCTGTAATAAGTACATTTTATAATTAGTTTGTTAGCTCTGTAATAAGTACATTTTATAATTAGTTTGTTAGCTCTGTAATAAGTACATTTTATAATTAGTTTGTTAGCTCTGTAATAAGTACATTTTATAATTAGTTTGTTAGCTCTGTAATAAGTACATTTTATAATTAGTTTGTTAGCTCTGTAATAAGTACATTTTATAATTAGTTTGTTAGCTCTGTAATAAGTACATTTTATAATTAGTTTGTTAGCTCTGTAATAAGTACATTTTATAATTAGTTTGTTAGCTCTGTAATAAGTACATTTTATAATTAGTTTGTTAGCTCTGTAATAAGTACATTTTATAATTAGTTTGTTAGCTCTGTAATAAGTACATTTTATAATTAGTTTGTTAGCTCTGTAATAAGTACATTTTATAATTAGTTTGTTAGCTCTGTAATAAGTACATTTTATAATTAGTTTGTTAGCTCTGTAATAAGTACATTTTATAATTAGTTTGTTAGCTCTGTAATAAGTGAATTCAGAAGTATATAGATATTCTATATAACCAGGTTAAGTAGGAATCTTTACCGTGTTTAAATAATGAACTCAACACTATTTTACATGCGTTGACATGTGTTTTCCTATCATCCGTTTGGCAAGTTTATTCGGGACGTAGACGTGATCCTCATTGCAATACGATACAAATACAATTACAAAATATATTAAAGTGTGTGTGTGTGTGTGTGTGGTGCGTGCGCGCGCGCGTGTGTGTGCGTTGTGTATGTATGTGTGTGTGTGTGTGTGTGTGTGTGTGTGTGTGTGTGTGTGTGTGTGTGTGTGTGTGTGTGTGTGTGTGTGTGTGTGTGTGTGTGTGTGTGTGTGTGTGTGTGTGTGTGTGTGTGTGTGTGTGTTGTGCGTGTGTTGTGCGTGCGTGCGCGCGCGTGTGTGTGTGCGTGCGTGTGCGTGTGTGCGTGCGTGTGTGTGTGTGTGTGTGTGTGTGTGTGTGTGTGTGTGTGTGTGTGTGTGTGTGCGCGTGTGTGTGCGTGTGTGTGTGTGTGCGCGCGCGTGTGAGTGTGTGTGTATGTGCGTGCGTGCGTGTGTGCGTGCGTGTGCGTGCGCGCGCGTGTGTGTTGTGTGTGTGTGCGCGCGCGCGCGTGTGTGTGTGTGTTTTTAACTCTAGGGTTTGCAATTTCGACCCGATTTAATGGAAATTTAGCATAAAATTTATTTTTTTATTAAATAGCTCAGACAAATTCGTTAATCAGTAAAATCTAATTGGCCTTTAAAAATGGCGGCCATTCAATATTAAAAAAACGTATACAAAAAACAATTTTGTATCTTAGCTTGTTTACATCACATTGAAAGAAAATTATTCCACTGCTGTAAGCAGACTCAATAACCGCATAAGCCATTGAAATTTTTAAAATTCGGTTTCGTAGTTATTTTATAATTTAAAATAGGCCTACTAATTTATGCAAATTTTAACGCTAATTGTGACAGTAAAATCAGATTTTACAAAAAGTGTAAAATAACATTTTGCGGCAGAGTTTTTTTTGTTTTTCGTAATATACAAAAACGTTCGTGTATTTAAATGTTTTTTTTTAATCTTTAGATATTCGCTTTTATTACGTCATCGAGGCGGTTTTATTTACTTGTTTTTGATTTTATATAGTTTGATGATTATAAAAAAGTCTTGTAAAGCTAAATTGACTCTGATGTTATAATAAGTTATTGAACGCTAGAAAATTGATTATTGCCGTCATCCATTCATAGTGACGGTATTGTAGAGATGGACAACGTAAACGAGTACGTGTAGAGAGAGAGAGAGAGAGAGAGAGAGAGAGAGAGAGAGAGAGAGAGAAATTGAATGTTTGTGTACAGTACGCCGTAGTGCGTATGAGAGAGATAGAAATAGGCCTATGTGACCCTGATTTCCCAAAGTGTGTGATACAGGACTCACACGATGAAGAATATTGGGGTTAACCATCGACAAAGAGAAAAAGAAGAACTGAAAAAAACCAGATCTACGTTAGAAATGAATGGAGTATGTGAGTGGTGGAAAGGAGACGAGAGGAGAAGGGAGAAAAGAGGGGAGGAAGGAACAAGTTGTAATGTTCCGAGCTGCGAGCTGCGAGCTGACAAGTGGGGGTTTATATAAACTCAAGTAGGTACCATCAATGTATTATTCCGATTTCATCCACCTATACGACAACCATGGCTGGGTTTTGGAGTCTTCTCGCACTTTCGTGTGTTTTAGGGACAGTGGTATCGCTTCCGGCCGCGTCTTTGGACAGCGCTTCCGGTTCGCATTCCAGAAATTCCATTCAAACTGGAGAAGATTTGATGGACAGTATTTATAGCGATTGCCTGAACAAAGGATCGGTGAGCTGCGTTAAATACAAACTGTTTTCTTTCGTGGACAAAGTTCTCAGCAGTAAGGATTCGTTCAGTCTTACGGAAGGAGTGACCGTCGTGAAGACAGCGGGAGCTACCCCCGTAGGGGACGGTGCTCCACGTGCTTTGACTCAAGACGACGTACAGAGCCAAGAAGTCGAGACTTTGGTCGCTAATAGGATCGAAAGGTTTTTACAAACTCACACTGTCAAGATTGACTTGAAAGGAAGCGAAGTATTGAACGCCGTTTCCTCAGCGGGACGAGCACTAGGGGATGCTGCTGACTCTCTGGGACTCACCGAGGACGATGCTGAAGAAACTGGCAGAAAGAAGAGTAAGTAAATTTAAATATTATTTTTTGCCTAAAAGTATTTCAAAATTCTTGTCTTTCAGTTTATTTATTAGGGTTTTTACAATGCCATATAATATGTAACATGAGCTGGCAATTGTACAAACAAGTGTTTTTGCAACAGCACTTGTGTGTTTTTCGTAATAATTAACACTTTTTTTTGTTTTTACACTATTTCACTAATAAATTATTTCTTTACGATTTTCATTAAAGGTAGAAAAACATTTTTCTTAAATATTTTAAAGTATTTGGTAATAATTTTCCGTTTACTAATACGCTATGTTTTCAATTTTATTTTTAACCTTAAAATAGATTTAAGTTTGAAGTTAAACTTAGATATTTTATTGTTTAAAAAAATGGTTCTCAGAACTTGATAACTTTTTATTTACGGATATAAACTTTGTGTTTATTGGAGAGTAAAACAAAAGCTTCTGGTCTTCATAGTCTTTACTATTGTTGAATGTTCGTTACGAATCAACTAAAACTATTTTGTTCTCCCAGATTTGGTCGTATCGGCGCCATTATTTAATTGTTTTGCTGCTTTTTGCGTTAAAAGCGTCGGTCGCGGGCAGAAATTTTTTAAATTCGCGTGTAAAAATCACATAAAATATACGAAACTAAAAAATATAAAATCCGTAAACGAATTAAATCCGTGCTGGAATAAAATGTATAAAGATCTGAAACTGCTTGGTTTGTGTTTAATGTGTCACTAACTCGTTCCAATTATTTATCGTAGCAACTTAACGTTTTAACAAGGCGGCAAGAAGTCTCGTAACACTGTTCATTAACTCTGACGTGCGATTTCCTAAAAGAAATTTTATGTTTTCGCAGCAAGCTGTTTTTTTGTTTATGCTTGTAAAAAAATATAATTTTATCGATTACTTTGTAACTCGCTGAACTGTAAAAACGCACGATTTATCGCTTGATTATTTTTCAACACGTTTGTTTTAATAGATTTTCGAAAGTAGTGAAAATAAAATGTTAACATTTTACAATACATTTATAGTTCCTGAGGGTAAATATGTTTAAAAAAATGTAGTTTTTAGCTACAATGTAATCGTAAAATATATCGTCACTGAGTAAGAAATATTTGCAATTTAAGTATATAAACTTATTAGTATGAATGTTCGGAAATATTCATACTTCAAAAAACCAAATGAAAACAGTAAATTATTTACGAATTTCTAAATTATAATCTAGAATATGGAATAATTAATTGCGTTAGCAGAATAATTTATAATTACAATTATATATATATATATATATATATATATATATATATATATATATATATATATATTAATATCACAAAATGGAGTGCTATTTTTAAAAGGCCTATTAAGGAACTGTTAAAAATCACTTTAGAAAATATTACTGGAAAATAATATTACAAAAAATATTAATAAGCTAATATTGAAATATTGTGTTCGATACATTTCCCCGGTTTTCCTAATTTGTCAATTTTACATTAGTTGACGCGTTTCGATTCTAAAAACGTATTGTTATTCGTCTACTAGCAGTACAACAGTAAGTTTTGTAAAAGGAGATATTCCGAAACGCGTCAATAAATGTTCAACTGACAAAGCACTGAATACAATCATAACATTCCTAGTAGAAGAATAATAATAAAACATAGAAAGTTATATAAGTAATTTCTACAAACATAAAAATACATAATTTTCAAAAAAAACTTCAGATAAATCCCAGTAGTGTTGTGCTAATTCTTATATTTTTTTAGAAAAAAATATGTTCAAAATAATTTGTACAAAAACCTTTCATAAAAAATTATCTACTTTTTAATTTCTTTTTTTTTAAGCTTTATTTAAGGAATGCACAGTTTTAATTTTACTGTTGGTATTGCCTTCTCAAAAACGGTGATATCCTGAACCTCGGTTAACCCATTAGAATTTTCACAGTTACTACACAGCTACTTTGTCACAATCAGTTGATCCGCCCATTAAAATGTCTTTCCAATATTTAATGGAATCACAATCGTCAGACAGGAAGTAACGAAGCCGACATCAAAACTGCTTTCAATACCGCCCTACTTCTACGAGTCTTCAAAATAAGATCACCTGCTTGAAAAGTCGTAAATTAGACACAAAGACCGGTCACGATCGTCTACAAACGTGCCGGTGAGAATTTGTATCCCCTCCCCCCTCACCCCACTCCCCCGTGAACTAATTAAAGAGCGCACACTTACCCACGGCCCATCGTACACACACGCGCCTTATTAATTAAACCTATACATCGGTGATAGTTAATTTAATTTGTAACGCGTCAAGTATCGGTCATGCTGAAGATAAAGGATCAATCTATTTAGATTAAAGAAACCCGTTCCGGTCGGGGTCAAGGCTTCTAGCAAAGATTCTTCATCTCGACATGAAGAATTAATTGCATCATACTTCGTTTCCCATTTTATTATTTAGCTTCACGGTTAAAAAAAATCGATTTACTCCACTTGGAAACTACAATTTCTGCTTTCCAATTTTTGAAAATGAGCCATTGGAACGGCTCTGGTGGTAACTCAGACCTAAATCTTAAAATAACCGACGATCCTTACTTCTGGAACACTTTTTAGAGTCGTTAAAAACGCGACTTCTTCATAAGTTCCAAGTTAAATACGTGCGTCAGTATTCCGGCAAGTTTTGTCCGAATCGATATCGTCAAGTTCGTTATCCAGTAAAATCTGTTGATGCGAGGCCAAACAAAACGTTCAAAAATAATTTATAATCGTACAATTTTTTGGTTTTGAGTCGCATAAATGAGAATTTTAAAATTTTAGATTAAAAATACGAAACCGGGGTCGCGGTTTGTTTTCGATTTTCAATTTTTGAAAATTTGAAAGGCAAATTTATGCAGATTTTGCAGCCGATTACGACGGTGAAATCAAGCTTTCGAAAAGTGCGAGATGAAACGATTATTGAAATATTTTTACTTTATTAAAATTCGCTTCTATCACGTCAGTAATAATTTAGATTACACTCAACTGTATCAATTTATCAAAATAAAAAAGTAAAAAATAATTACTAAAATAAGAAGTCTTGAAGATGACTGACAAGGTCTACTCGAAATGTAGTGAACCGAGTGTTAGGATATAGTCGAAACGCTAGCAATAATGTGTTTATAATCTGCCCTTAGAACCTTTTCTTGTAACTAGATGTTCTCGTTATAAATATTTTCCTTTAAAACTGTTATAATAAAGTCAACACAAAGTAATAAATATTTAAAATAACTTACAAATACAACAGAATTAAAACGATGCTTCAACACGTTCCAAGGATAAGACCGTGCCCTTGAACGCAAAACAAGTTCTCATAAGACTCGACTGCCGGTCATTGTACTGCTTTCAAGATATTCTCTATGTTTTATCGTAGAATTAAGATTCACATGTCACTATTGAGCTGTGACCGAATCGTGTTTGCTGTTTTCTCCCATTACTAAATCTGTCGATTCTTTTAAACATCTGCTGACAGTGATGTAACGTTGGGCCGGCGTAAAGTCTGATGGCTCGTCGGTTCGGAGTTACTGCCATAAGCTTTTCCTTGCCGTAAACGCCGAGCCGGCCTCAGTTTCACTAGCATAATCTTGGTTCGTACCTTGCAAACAACTAACCCGCTGAAACTCTTATATAACTAACGTTTTAACTGTTAATTGTATTTTTATATCGATAATTTTGTGTTCTATGCTATCATTCCAAATATTTCAAATGAGAATAAAGTTGACGACTACCCAAACGGGAAGCGAGCACCAGGACTTCAATATTTATAAAGTACTACGAACAGTTAGAATATGTAATTTTATTATTATCTACGTAACCGGAACATCATGGTAAAAACCCAGCCCCAGTGAGTGCGCTGACCGCATTAACGTTAGCAACCGCATGAAAACTTAGCACAAAGATTTCAGTAAAAGCTTACACGAGTTGGTTGGAGCTTCTGAAAGTTCTGTTGAAATTCCACTTTTAATTAGCTTTATAAAATTAATCAAATTTTGTTGAAATCTAGTTAATGTAACCAAAAGCAAAATTTATGGGTCGTTATATTTCCGAAAAATCCACTACGGAAGCTGGCCGAAAAACTGAAAATTTGGCACTACTTTTTATTATAATATTTTTCTCAAATTTTGGTCGCATATGAAGTCGTGGCAAATTTGAGTTAAAAGAAATTAACGTTTCGGGAGTAAATAAAAAAAAACCCAAAAAACCTCTGACCGCCTTCGGTTTTTTTCGATTTATTTTTGGTTTTATTCGAAATTTGGTGCACTAAATTCACTCTTACGTATTTATATATAACTATTTATATATGAACAACAACTGGTGTAACGGTTTTCGGTAAATTAGGCCGATTTCGGTTTTCGTTAATACCCAAACGGTTTTCGAGGCGAAAAACACTCAAAAATCATTTTTTCTAGCTAAACAGCAGTCAGAATTATAAGATTATAGTTACAATCTCACGAAAAGGTGAATTACAGCGTCATTTAAACAGCTTGAATTAAACAGCGTCTGGCAAAAACTTTTTTGAAAATTAAATAAAATTAAGAACGGGTGCGGACACGAGCACAACGGGTGCTGTTCGTTATAGGTTATACAGAATGTCGCAAAAAAATTTCCACAATTGATAGACGAGACGGTAAAAAATATTTTTGAAATATTACGTACTTCGTTTTGTCTTGCCGCTTTCCATCTTTTTTTTGTGTAGCCTGTACGCAGAACTTCATGTAGTTCATGTAGAAAAAAATTACAATTTTTTTAGATGTGAGTTTAGAATTTTTAACGAAATTTAAAGAAAAACTTTAGCTTTCCAAAACAAATTAGTGTCTTTAATGACCAGTACAATTTCTTATTTTGTCCGTTGCTTGAAGATTATTCGAGTTATAGAAAAAATAGTCGAAAGAAAGCGTAATTTCTAGGTAAATATCCACTTCACCCGAGATTAAGGTTGTGCAGTTAACGTTTGAGCAACAGTATGTCGTAAAAAATTTAATTTTTTATAGTAAACGGTTTTCGGGATATATAACGTCAAAACTTTTAACCACCGTCATTTTGAAAGTTAAAAAATTAGTTTTTTCTTGTAGTTCATACGTGTTTTATATCATACAGTTCTAAACATGATATAAAAGTACTTGTATCGTACATTATCTATTATTTTTCATTATAGTAATATTTTGTAAAAAACAAAATAAGAGTAGAGCAGCTAAACGAAGTGTAATTCGAAGTGTATATGCGGTACAGGCTTTTTGTAACACCCTGTTTACACAGTTTCGTGTATACAACTTACTAAACGAAAAAAACCTTGCAATAGGAGAGAAAATCGACGCACACATTCAAATTCGACATACTCGGTATATATGCGTTTCTGTCCACTCGTTTTTTTTACTGGAATCGAAGGTAATTTGCGTCCATATAATACCTAAGGGTTCTCGTAAAGTGACTAGGCCGTTTTCACAACTTACGGCGAAAACCGAATTATTAGTATTTTTAAAATCGTTTTATTGTAAAACGCGCTAATCGACGGAGGATGATAGGCGGGTTGGATCATCGGATCTTCCGTCGATTCAACAACTTGGAGGCTTGGTGGTCTGCTGCTTGTCTGATCTTGCGTACCCTTCCCGATCTCTCATCCTCGTTAGTCTCACTGGCATACAGTATGGACATTAAGAAACAACCAATATAGCTTGTCGAGCCACGCTTATAGCACAGTATACCGTACGGACTCTAAAAATCATTAACAAAATTAATGTCCGAGAAAATACTTTAGCCGCCTCGGTGGCCTAGTTGATAGCGTACTAGGCTTTCACCCCGAGGACCCGGGTTCGATTCCCGCCAAGGGCTTGGCATTTTCATACGCTATAAATCCCATCGTCTGCATCAGCCCAAGTGTGCACAATAGTAGGACGTTAAACACAAAAAAACTTCAAGGTTACTTTGCATAACAAAACGGAGTTTAGATGTTCTAATCAACGCCACTTTATGCTCTGCTTATCCTTATAACAATTAGTTCCGACAGTTAAATGGGCTAAATTAATTGCCAATAAACAAGATGCGCTACGTGGCCACAGCTTGGCTAATTAAATGGAGCGAAATATAGCACGTACTTTCTCCCTTTCGATTAACCTTAAGACTGATATAAATGTAGGCCGAAATAATGGGGAGGGGGCACAGACTGTTGAACCCGGTTATATAGAACGTCTTCTCTATAATACTAGTGTTAATTAATTATATAGATTAATATAATATTAATTTAATTTAAAATTATGTTCGATATCCCAAAGGTCGTATGAGAATGCGGTTCACTTTTTACATTATTTATAGGCCTTTGTTTATTATTATTAAAGATAAAATAAGATCTTATTTTGAAGGTCATATGTTTGTGCAAAATATATGTACAAAATAAGAAAACAAGGCTTAAAATGAGACAAGATATTGCCCTAACAAATAGCGCAGTAGTATGTATTGTTAATTAACATTAATCTTATAGGGTATAGAGTCAACAATGCCGACAACGTTCACAGACTCTTAAAAGTCTTAAAACAAGAGCAATTTCTCAAAATCAACTCGTACATTTTTTTTTTAAATTTTTGAATACCTTAGGACACTAGTGAAATGAGTAAAACCAGTACCAAATTGAAACTTTAGGGAGATTTAAGTAGGAAACACAAACTAAATTTGACAACAATTCGTGTTTGTCACTTGTTTCATGCATGATCAAAATTTAAACAAAATCTGTATGAGGTAATATAAATTAATACACGTATAAAAACATATTCGAGAAAATCAATTTTTGGGGGGGCTCTGGGATCCGGGTGTAGTCCTGAGTCTTAAAATCGAATATTTGAGAATCGCAGAACTTGTGATGTTTTCAATAATACGCTCGATTTGGTTTTCAACAATATGATCATCTGTTAATACGTCCTTAAGCTCCGTACAGTGTGAAATATTGTGATATGTAAACCTATAGATTTCTCATAGCTCGATGTACTCAGAATCTTAAGAAAGCTTTAAACTGTTCTACACAAAACAAAAACAATTCGTGCAAGTCGAAATTAGAAATTTAACACTCCTAAAATGAAGCAGTTTTGTACTGCTTCTTGTTTTTGTAACTGCGATATTACTTATGAAGCAATAGTGATAGGAAAAGGCGAAAACCATATTTAAGCTCTATTCGGGCACTAGAAAAGTTGGAAACGGAATTTAAAAAATGTTTCGTTTGAAAGTTTATAGAGAAAGACACTGCAACTTGTTTCGTTTACTGGAGCATATTTTAACGAAACTGTAAAGAGCTCTAGATAACTGACTGAAGTAAACATCAAAAAATTATGAAAGAAACTAAGCGACACTATTAAACGTATCGACAAGCGTGAAAAGTAAGTATTCTGGTTTTGGAAAAGTGATAAAACACAGTCTCCCAACTCCAAAACAAAGTTCCCAAATTCTGTTTTTGTTACGACCGCGTTTAAGATTTGTTTATCCAAGTAATATCGATTTTTGTATTTTAAAATAGTTTTTAACTAGCATTGTGTATCTTCATATATCAAAAAATTTAAAGAACCGATTTTTGAGATATTATTTTGAACTAAAACTCCTAAAATAATTACCAGCATCGACATATCCTCCCGGCACGAACAAGTCACAACTGATTTAAAATAATGCAATTCAATCAGTAAGCTAACAGTAATAAAAAATGTTGACCAATTTCATAAAATCTGACTAAACATTTCTTTTGACCAAACGATATTCGAAAACAGTTTTTGGTAAATGTTTAAAGGTATGTTTGTAAGACCAATGTGACAAATTTTATTAAAATCGGTCAATTAGTTTAGCATCTAGCGTTGTACATAGAAACACAGACGGGTACCCAACAAAACCAAATTTTGAATCCAAGAACCCGAAAAAGAAAAGATCCATCAAAATCTCAAGATCAGTTTTTTCACTGACTTCCTCGTAAGGAAACTGCAGACTTTCCTTTCGGGCTACATCGTTTAGCTGAAGTTTGCTTTGCAACAATGTCAACTCTCTCGTAATCTCAGTAGCTATTTGAAATTTTCTTCCATGAAAATTATTTCATCCTCCCTGCAATTTCTGACTCTTATTTGATTGCTGAATTTTCTCTGTTTAGGCTGACAAACTGTCGAAATCAAATGGCATAGGCGTCGATATCTACTTAGGGGGTTTCGAACAAAAACTAAAGGCTATAAATTTTGCAGAAATTAGCAAAAACATTTCTTTGACATAAAACACGTTTATACTAATTTAGCATTGCACAGAGTCGCAGTACAAATACCAGCGGTTAAACATTAGGAAACCATTGTTATGATACAAAGAACAAGTTCATCGAGATCTATCTACGGCAGATCTTAAAACAAAGGCTCATAATCTATAATGAAGTTCGTAATCTTAAAACAAAGGATCATAATCTATAAAGAAGTTCGTAATCTTAAAACAAAGGCTCATAATCTATAAAGAAGTTTGTAATCTTAAAACAATCGTTCATAATCTATAAAAAAGTTTGTAATTTAAAAACAAAGGCTCATAATCTGTAAAGAAGTTCGTAATCTTAAAACAATAGTTCATAATCTGTAAAGAAGTTTGTAATCTTAAAACAATCTTTCATATTCTATAAAGACGTTTGTAATCTTAAAACAAAGGCTCATAATCTATAAAGAAGTTCGTAATCTTAAAACAATGGTTCATAATCAGAGTTTCGTAAACTCAGAAGCAATAATTAGAGTGTTTCCGGAAGATAAACGCTTGTGACTGTTTCCTTACTATGCGAAGTGTAAAGAAAGTGTGGAGATAGCGAAAAAATTATATTTTGATTCTTCAACGTAAAGTCATATACACGTAAAGTTAACGTTATGAGTAATCTCTAAAAGTTTTTTGTCAATATTTTTATAAAATTTCGCTGAATGTAGTCCTTTTGTACAAAATATACGTCTCTCTATAGTTCCAAAAAAATCTAAGTAATTTGTATTCTAAACAAAATTTAATTATTGTACACAAATATTAAAATGAGCGAAGAAAATTATGCAAAATCATATGTTTTGACAGATGTCGAAAAAATTCCACACTAGTTCATACAAATATAAATATTTGTCATAAATCTCAAACAAAAATCGACGCTCGGTTATCGGAAATCATATTTTTGTAACAAAATACCGCGCTCAGTCGTTAAAATTCGAAGTGTTTGTAACAATAGCGACACCCAAAACGCCTTCTTTTATTGTGGCGCTTCTGTATTCACTGCTTAATTTTTTTGTGTCTACTTAAATAAAAACGAAAGTTCCAGAACAGTAACAAAGCTCTGGCATCCAGTTTACTGTTGTGTATAAAAACATACCGGTTACCTTCTCATCGCGGTATTTACCGAACTGACTGCTGAAAGCGAGACTTGGAATGGAGTAATAACTATCGCTTTGGTCATAATACCTCATCGGAGTAGGACTTACCACTAGACAGACGGCTATGACGAGAACACGCTCCCAAATGAGCGATAATTCCAATAACTCGGCCAAAAATAAGCTCAGCGTAACCAGCTTAGTCCTGTTTTAAAGACAGTTTGTGCTGCCGGCTTTTGACAGGCGGAGGTCGCAAACTGTAAACGCGAAAAATGAACCCACAGTGTTCTAGTCAATCCTACTCGTATCTCCTTCTTTTAATTGATTTTAATAACGTACAAAAATTAAGTAAAAACCGGCCGTTAATTATAATCTCAGTAGGTGCAGCCTCCGTATTATTCGTAAAGTTTATTTTTGTGTTTAACGTCCGACTATTGTGCACACTTGGGCTAATGCAGACGATGGGGTGATTTATAGCGTATGAAAATGCCAAGCCCTGGCCGGGAATCGAACCAGGGTCCTCAGGGTGAAAGCCCAGTACGCTATCAACTAGGCCACCGAGGCGGCTTCGTAAAGTGAAATTCCATTGTGTATGGGGGATGTTCAAGCTTTCTCGGTTTCAGTTCAATCAGATTCAAACTTGGAGGGAAAATCGATTTTGGTAATTCCACGTGCAAAATCCATTCAATCGGTTAAAAGTGGTAGCACTTTCAAAAATTTGAATAATGATAATTTCTTACCTAATATTTTTTGAAAATCTGATTTAATAGTGTTAAAATCTCGATAAATTATCATTATAAACTGATCACTGTAACTTTACAGATTTTAAAGCTGATTATGATGGTGAAAACGGATTTTGAAAAAGTATAACACAAAAGAAATACTGTTATACTTATTGAATTTTGCTTCTATCACGTCAGCGAGACAGCTGTTCGTTGTGTTTTTTAGATTATAACGGAACAACAAAACGGCGGAGAAAGTTATGTAAAATTAAAACTTTTGTAAGGTTATTTCAAAGTAGCAATTGTCATTGACCGCTTTTGTAAAGAAGAAAGTAGCCGATACAGTGATAGAATGTGTTACGCAGAGAAACCTAACACAAGACGTTGGAAATGCAGTCAAGCAGGATATACAGGTAGTTGGGACCCATCAGTCAGAACTGGTTATTAAGGAGGGCGACTAGGAATCAAGGAATCAAGCTGACCTCACTGGCTTATTGGTCAGTTCGCGGGTCCGCTTTGAAACCAGTTTGTCTTCAGATTGGTTTCACTGTGTCAGTCTGTCAGTGCGAGTTTGGCACAGTGCTAACCACGTGTTGTAGCGTAATATAATTGCTGTTCAATTCAGTTCAAGTTCAGACAACGGCAATGTTAAGTTCAAGGTTGGGCCTGACGTACTCTTACAAGCATCCGATTAAAATCTGATGGAACTGTATCGCAGCATATTTATGGAAGCTATACGACACGTTTGTTTTATTCAGTGTTGCTTGGTTGAACTTTTTACATTGCTCAATAGCGCGCTAAGTATTCAATTATTTTCTCAAAAAAAAAAAAATGAAACGCCGGGCTGATTTCAATTCTTTTTTTTAAATTAGACCCCAATATACGATGTTTCATTATTATTAATTCCTAAAAAGATTTTTTTAAAGCTTTGCTTATTTTTTTATCCATAAAACACGTAACGTTCTTCATGTTCCACCGTGAGACACTCTGTACAAATCATATCTGATCTACTCCAGTTGAATAATTTTTGTAAAACAGTTCTTAAAACGACAGCTTAAAGACTTTTTTAAACGACCACAAATATTTTAATATAAAGTTTATAATTTTATTGACATTTTAAATTCATTGTCCATCATTAACTGATTTTATTTTCGTGTTAATAAATTCTAGACGTTCTTCGTTACTAATTCGGAAGATTATTAGAACTCATCCTATCTTTTTTTACAGTTAAGAAGGGCGGCAAGATCCTTCTTCCTCTTCTGTTGATGCTGAAACTGAAGGCCGCTGCTCTTCTTCCTCTCGCTCTTGGAGCCATCGCTCTCATCGCCGGTAAGGCCCTTCTCATCGGTAAGATCGCTCTCTTATTGGCGTCCATCATAGGGCTGAAGAAACTCCTCAGCGGCCAACAGAAGACTGTGACCTACGAAATCGTTAGCCACCCCCACCACAGTTCCAGCCACGAACACCATCACGATTCCTTCTCGTCCGGTGGCGGAGACATCGGAGGAGGTTACGGAGGCGGCAGCGGTGGTCATGGAGGATGGGGACGTAGCTCCGATGCCCACGAATTGGCTTACAACTCTTATGCTCCAACAAAGCAGTAAAATTAATGGTAAGGAGCAATTAACTTAATTAAATTTGATGAACATTAAATATTTTAAAACTTATATCGATTAACTATTACAAGAAAGGATTATTATTTATACATTTAACAAATTTTCATTGAACAATGAGTTACTGCAACGTCAATCATAGTAAGGCTCAACCCAGGACCATAAAATGAGCGCAGATCCTGACATGTAAACATTTTCAAAAGGGTTCTTAAAAGGTTTACTGTGTGTGTGTGTTTCATCACTCAACTTTTAAAATTTTAGTCCCATTTTATTCAAATTTGGTAAACAAAATTAAAACTACAAAAAGAAGACCAAAACCGTGTCATATTACACTTATATTTGAAAAAAATAACTTCATTTACAGATGGCGCACTGTTAAATCAGATTTTCTCAAAATCGGATAAAATTTTTGTTTAAATATAGTCCTTAATTAGCCAAAATCAACGTAAGGGAGTATTAATTAAACACACACACACACACACACACACACACACACACACACACACACACACACACACACACACACACACACACACACACACACATATATATATATATATATATATATATATATATATATATATACGTTTTCTATTTTAATTTCATACAATTATTTAATTAGATTTCCCTAAACATTTTGTTCATATTTAAAGATATATAACTAAGGTCTTAGCAGCAAATTCAAAATAAAAGGTTTTACGATTTGTAACTAAACTCTGTCCGCCTTCTAATTACACTTTTTTTTCAAATATTTTACTCGAATTATGATTTTCGATGTATGATTAAAATCCGAGCAAAAACTGACGAAACGTTTTCGAGATAGGCCGATTTTCGATTTTTTTATCTTCCGAATGTAAGAAAGTTCGTGCAAGCCTAATATTTGTGCAACGTTTATTCATTTTTAATCAATGCGAAGTTACAAAAAATATATTAATTTTACGATCACTTAATTATGCCTACTTAAGTTTGAATAAATAACAATTAACGAATTTAGTTTATGTATTACTCTTGGTATTTACTTAATTAAAATTAATTTTAAAATTTAATTCTTTATTGTATTAGCTGTGTATTGCAAAAAATCACGGTGTTCTGGTATTCTATCGGTTAAGTAAATAAAATGCAAGCAAGGTTAATGGAATAAAACGAAATCAGCCTGATCATTTCATTTTCGAGTCTGTATGTATCAGAGTGGTTAGTATAAAAGTGTTGAAAGTCTAAGATCATATATAATTTTAAAAAATTCCGTTTTTTAATTTGTCTCTGCGAGATCTTGGTTATTAGGTCTATTTTTTATAAATTTCCTTATTTACAACTCTTTGTGTATATTAACTTCTTGCTGTATAATTACAAGTCTAAATTTCAATGTTCAAACGTTCTTAAAATGAAACATTGCTAAAAGCTTAGTATGCGGTATAACATTGACCATCTGCGCAAAATGGTCAATAACACTGTTGAAGATCGGTCTTGTTCGGCTTGGAATAAAAAGCAAAAAATTAAACTGACTATATGCACAATGATCAATGGCATTGTTATAAATCATTATTGGTAGATTTGAAATGAAAACTAACAAAGTGATCATCAACTACTAAACAGTCATCGATTGTACTGTTGTAACTCATTCTTAGTCAGCTTGGAAGGAAATGTAACAAGGGAACGTAATCTGCAATATGGTCAATGGAAATGTAGAACATTCTCGGCAGATTTGGACCAAAAAATAACAATTAAAGTTACCGAGTTAAACGGTGGTCAGTAAAATTACTGTAAATCAGCACCGAATGAACAGCCAATAGCATTGTAAATAATTCTTGAACCAAGTCGGAATGAAATGAAACCGGCGAAGTGGCCATAAATATACATTGGTAATTTACATTGAAAGTCAGGCACAAGCAAATCGAAAAACATAACAATCAAGAAAGATTTAAAAGTTGCTCTTGAACCTTTACACTAGATCTTGCAAAGGACTGACTTTGCAATGACTTAGGACTTATCATTTCATGTAAATTGATGAAGAATTTCGTAACTCTATTACATGCACTTTTGTAAAGTAAATGAGATTTTGAAATATGACCAAAAACAACAAACACTTTGCACTTTACACCAGCTTTTTCTTAAACATTTTGAAATATTTCTCAATACTCATACTTTCCTGTTTCAGAATCAACCCAGGGCGCCAATCGCAGAAGAATGGCTACAGTACGAAAATACTCATAATTTAAAAACGTATTTATTATTTAATGTTTTAATTTATTAATTGTTATTTTATTTATTTTGTCTTTTTTAATTCTTCTCGAATATTGATTTCAATTACGAAATCAAATTCATTGTATATATACATAATAGTTATATTTATAACTAATCACTGTCTTACAATATGTACAATACTCAATAATTTTCTATTGTTTATATAAGCTATATTAAAATATTTATTATAAACTATGTAAATACTTCAGCAATAATTGTTCTTTTGTTCTTTGTTCTTCGACAATTATAATGGTTTGAAATATCTCTTTAAGCAAAACCAAAGAGTTAATGATTGTAGTTTATAAAAATGCTGCCAATGTTTACTCTTTTAAGTCATTCGCTTCTGTAACGTTGTTTTTTAATAAATAAATCTGTTTGTTTTTTTATAATACTTAGTTTTATTTTAAATTTTTACCCGAAACTAGGACATCCATGTCAGCTCCGACTTGCAGCCTACCTTCTTAGTATTTCATCGATTAACTCTTCTAGGATAGGCTACATTAAAACAATGAAAATTGAACTGTGATAAATACAATCTCAAAATAACTCTGTGTGTGTGTGTGTGTGTGTGTGTGTGTGTGTGTGTGTGTGTGTGTGTGTGTGTGTGTGTGTATGGGTGTGTATGTGTGTATGTGTGTGTGTGTGTGTGTGTGTGTGTGTGTGTGTGTGTGTGTGTTTGTTTGTTTGTTTGTGTGTGTGTGTGTGTGTGTGTGTGTGTGTGTGTGTGTGTGTGTGTGTGTGTGTGTGTGTGTGTGTGTGTGTGTGTGTGTGTGTGTGTGTGTGTGTATGGGTGTGTATGTGTGTGTGTGTGTGTGTGTGTGTGTGTGTGTGTGTGTGTGTGTGTGTGTGTGTGTGTGTGTGTGTGTGTGTGTGTGTTTGTTTGTTTGTGTGTGGGTGTGTGTGTGTGTGTGTGTGTGTGTGTGTGTGTGTGTGTGTGTGTGTGTGTGTGTGTGTGTGTGTGTGTGTGTGTGTGTGTGTGTGTGTGTGTGTGTGTGTGTGTGTGTTTTACGAAGGCCAGGATCTTTTTTGGTAGTATCCCCAAGGCAGATCAGTCACATTGAACTGTTCCTCTATGAATTATTTCTTTGAATACCGTCATGTAACATCCAGCTATCTCTGTAGGCTCCAGAATTTTACAGAACATTTTTGGATAAGCACCTTGCCTCTTCTGCTGTCCACCAGGTACTTCCACCTTCCAAACAGTAATGGTGCCAGCTGCCGAGTCCAAAACGCCCGCGATCCTTCTTCTATCTTTAAAAGCAAAAATAGTTTTATAATCAGAACGTGCTTAAACTGATATGACACCTTTCTGGAAACCCCTATTCTTCCTTTTTCTCAATAAAGGATTGTAATTATCCCTGAATTTCCTTGATGACTTTTAGAACAAACTAGGGTCGCTTAAGTTTTGGCTTCCTTGGTTCATGTTTCCTTTGGTATTCGTGTGGAAGTTTCATTTCGACATCAGTGTCATGATCAGCATTTGTTCGCTGACTCCCGACTGACGTTGACTCTTCCAAGGTGTCCAATCCAAGGGAATCAATAAAAGGTGAGGTTTGATGCCATTTCAGAATTGCTTACCAACTTCGACCTACTTCGACGATGATGTTAAGGTTTTGAAGGTGTGCGTTGGACATTTATTTCCTTTCCCAGTCCATCGTGCCAATTAAATATTTTTGTATTACATGTGTTTATATGTGACTTATGTATTTTTTTTTTGTGTTTAACGTCCGACTATTTTGCACACTTGGGCTAATGCAGACGATGGAATGATTTATAGCGTATGAAAATGCCAAGCCCTGGCCGGGAATTGAACCCGGGTTCTCGGAGTGAAAGCCTAGTACGCTATCAACTAGGCCACCGAGGCGGCTGTAACTTATGTAAAGTAGTGAACGAGTGTGTGTTTTGAGTAGATTATCGAGATTAGTAGACTACGAGTGGATTCGTTTAGCTTAGGGGTCTCCAAACTTTCCAGCCTAAGGGCCATACTGATTACTCCAGTAAGTTCCGAGGGCCAAAACCATATTATCATTGTTGCCGGTGGTAAAAAGTGAAATAGTCCACTGATGAAAAAAAGTCCGAAAAAGTACGCAACGTTTAAAAAAGGCTGCAAATCGGACTAAAGTCCGCAAAACGGCAACACTGCATATTATTAATTTTCCTGTCATTTCTGTTATTTCTAGATTAGTCGTAGAGTACGAGCCATGAGAGTAACGTGACACGACATCTGGTGGACACAAGCGGAAATAGGTAGTACCTTCTATCGCTAACAGATGGCGCTAATAGCACGTACAGAATAATCTCGTTGGTTCGAGAAAGTTCTGGTGTCTTCCACCCATTAAAAATATGTTCTCTAAAAGGAGTTTTCAAGTATGCTAGCTCTCCGCGGGCCGGACAAAATCTGTCCGCGGGCCGGATGTGGCCCTCGGGCCGTAGTTTGGAGACCCCTGGTTTAGCTCATCAACTACTCGTTCCAGCTATCCCTGCCACAAGAACTAACTTAAGTGCAGAAGAAACATTGTCATGTTTTCCGAAATACACACCTGCCACTTTGAATCTACATTCCATAACCAATGCCTTAAATACAGATGTCATTATATAATAATGAAGCCACTTATTCTACAGGCAATCAATAAAAATTTATAAAATCGTCTTGTCTGACTGTTCAATTTTTGTTTTTTTTTTTTTTTTGTATGTTTAACGTCCAACTATTGTGCACACTTGGGCTAATGCAGACGATGGGATGATGTATAGCGTATGAAAATGCCAAGCCCTGGCCGGGAATGTAAAAATTTAAATTTAAAATTCAAATTTATGCAGACTTTAATTTTGATTATTACCGTGAAATCAGATTAAAAAATATATTATTACTTTTTAGAATGAGTTTAAAAATATTATCGTTTTTTTTTTTTTGGTGTTTAACGTCCAACTATTGTGCACACTTGGGCTAATGCAGACGATGGGATGATGTATAGCGTATGAAAATGCCAAGCCCTGGCCGGGAATGTAAAAATTTAAATTTTAAATTCAAATTTATGCAGACTTTAATTTTGATTATTACCGTGAAATCAGATTAAAAAATATATTATTACTTTTTAGAATGAGTTTAAAAATATTATCGTTTTTTTTTTTTGGTGTTTAACGTCCGACTATTGTGCACACTTGGGCTAATGCAGACGATGGGATGATGTATAGCGTATGAAAATGCCAAGCCCTGGCCGGGAATGTAAAAATTTAAATTTAAAATTCAAATTTATGCAGACTTTAATTTTGATTATTACCGTGAAATCAGATTAAAAAAATATATTATTACTTTTTAGAATGAGTTTAAAAATATTATCGTTTTTTTTTTTTTTTTTTTAATAAGTGAGACAACTGCGTGCCAGGATTATTTTTCTTCATCTGTTAAAACACTAAACATGAATGTTGGAAGGCAAAATACAGTACATAGTTTGAACAGTCAGAGTATCTAAAACTCACAGAGTATCTAAAACTCTCAGAGTATCTAAAACTCTCAGAGTATCTAAAACTCTCAGAGTATCTAAAACTCTCAGAGTATCTAAAACTCTCAGAGTATCAAAAACTCTCAGAGTATCTAAAACTCTCAGAGTATCTAAAACTCACAGAGTATCTAAAACTCTCAGAGTATCTAAAACTCTCAGAGTATCTAAAACTCACAGAGTATCTAAAACTCTCAGAGTATCTAAAACTCTCAGAGTATCAAAAACTCTCAGAGTATCTAAAACTCTCAGAGTATCTAAAACTCACAGAGTATCAAAAACTCTCAGAGTATCTAAAACTCTCAGAGTATCTAAAACTCACAGAGTATCTAAAACTCTCAGAGTATCTAAAACTCTCAGAGTATCAAAAACTCTCAGAGTATCTAAAACTCACAGAGTATCTAAAACTCTCAGAGTATCTAAAACTCTCAGAGTATCTAAAACTCTCAGAGTATCTAAAACTCTCAGAGTATCTAAAACTCTCAGAGTATCTAAAACTCTCAGAGTATCTAAAACTCTCAGAGTATCTAAAACTCTCAGAGTATCAAAAACTCACAGAGTATCTAAAACTCTCAGAGTATCTAAAACTCTCAGAGTATCAAAAACTCACAGAGTATCTAAAACTCTCAGAGTATCAAAAACTCACAGAGTATCTAAAACTCTCAGAGTATCTAAAACTCTCAGAGTATCTAAAACTCTCAGAGTATCTAAAACTCTCAGAGTATCTAAAACTCTCAGAGTATCTAAAACTCTCAGAGTATCAAAAACTCACAGAGTATCTAAAACTCTCAGAGTATCAAAAACTCACAGAGTATCTAAAACTCTCAGAGTATCAAAAACTCACAGAGTATCTAAAACTCTCAGAGTATCTAAAACTCTCAGAGTATCTAAAACTCTCAGAGTATCTAAAACTCTCAGAGTATCTAAAACTCTCAGAGTATCAAAAACTCACAGAGTATCTAAAACTCTCAGAGTATCAAAAACTCACAGAGTATCTAAAACTCTCAGAGTATCTAAAACTCTCAGAGTATCTAAAACTCTCAGAGTATCTAAAACTCTCAGAGTATCTAAAACTCTCAGAGTATCTAAAACTCTCAGAGTATCTAAAACTCTCAGAGTACCTAAAACTCTCAGAGTATCTATATAATCAAAGTTAAAGTCTGCATAAATTTTAAATTTAAATTTTTACATTTTAAAATTTTAAATTACACTATAAATATGAAAATGAACTCTGAACATTCTAAAATTATTTTTCGTATTTCTAATAGAATTTGAAAAATTAACTTGCTAAAGTATGTATTTTTGAACGACAATTACGATTGTAAAATCATATTTTCAAAAAAACGTAAAATATTTTTGATCAATCAAGTTAGTATTTCGTTATTTTAAGATAGTCTTAAAATTACTCATACAGTCCAAAAACACCATATAGGGTGTAATTATACTCTAAAAAATGTCAAGCCAACATATTGGAAAATAGCAGAAATTTTCTATAGTTTAAGAAATTGATTGTCCTTGCTTTCAAAAATTAAAGGGACGACCATCGTTTAAACTTTGCTGTAAAATCTATACATTCTCAGATCCCAAAAGGTTCGCACATTTGAAAATATTACACGGTATATTTCGTACAACCGTTAGGTGAAATAGCCGAAAAATGAATCCCAACTGTGTTTGAATTTACACTGGAATGTATTGACTCACTACCAGTTATTGATACAATTGTTTTTGCCCTTAATAATCTATTCCACTAGTCAATTAATAGTCAATATGGAGACTTGTGTGAATTTACATTCTACACATTTGATTTCTTTATTGTTGAACATTCGTTATTATACAGACATTTAAAAACAGCAATTTTATTTTCTCCCTTTAACAATTATTCTATATAATGTAGCTAATACAGTGTCCATTAATGACTGTGTTCGGGAGAACTTGGATCGGGGCTTCAATAAGGCACGCATTAATATTCATACCGCTAGTCAGGCAGGAATAAGTCCTATTGCTATTGACTATTGCACTTGCGGGTCCAATAATACAGTACAAGCTGGTCTGGGAGTGTTGGAAAAACCTTGACGTTCTGTCCCGGGATAACCGGGTAACTCTTCACTGGATTCCGGGGCATAGGGGAGTTGAGGGTAATGAGGAGGCAGACCGACTGGCTGGACTTGGATCTGCATCTGAGTTTATCGGACCTGAGCCGGTTTTAGGGATTTCTCTATCGTTGGCCAGGTCCGCTATTAACCCTAATAGTGTAATCTAGAACACAGTGAAGTGTAAGCAGTTTTCCTTGTACTGTGCATGGTAATGTTTGAAATTCAAATAAAAACATAATCTCCGTTTAAAGCTTAAAGAGTTGTATGTCATTTTTTTCTGAAAGAACTATAGAATTCAGTGATGGTTCACGTGAAAATTCCAAAAAAATTAATAGGTAGTTATTACCGTTGGAATATATATATTTTTTTGTGAAACAAAACAATGAACGTAGAGCCCCATTTAAAAATAAAAATAATTTTTTGTAATTTTTTTTCAAAATGTACAGAAGTTTCCAAATTTATTTGTAAATAAAACGGTATATACAAACATATGTTTCTTTTATAAGTTTTAATGTTTGGCCAATATACGTTAATGTCTATAGCCAATACATCACTTTGTAGTGGAACTTTCACACTACAATTGTGAAGAAAATAGTTGATCTATGACAAGAAACATACTAGAAATCGAGGAGTTCTTGAACCTCTGTAATTTCGTCGTTTCTTACTTCTTTTGTAGACCACAGTTTGAAAAATCACAGATACAGAACTATATTTCGTAGGTAAAATATTCAACAGATGAATTAAAGAGAAAGGATCAATCTTTCAAACGATACCAACCACAATTCTATTTAAAATTATTTACTAGGTCAAATATTAGTTTGAAAACAGGCAATATGGCGGACGCCTAGAAGCAAAGGCGAGTACTAGAAATTAGTGTGTTTACTTATGAATTTATTGCAACAATTTATATATAAATTTCATAAATATAAAACATGCTAAATAAAGCTTAGAATCTCTACTTTCTAATGGTATTTATTTTATTAAGATTGCAACAGGATAAATGTGTTAAAACAGTGTGTTAAGGTAACGGTGTTTTCAAACGACTTGTAAGTAGCTCATCACTTAGAGGTAGGATTTTAAACGACTTATAAGTTGTCCAGCGCTTCTAGGGTTAACGGATGGATTACACGTCAACACCAGGTAAGATGGGACAGCATTCCCATAGTAAACGTCAATTAAGCAAAGTTCCTTCTGGAGGAATCAAAGGGGCAGCAGATGTCTTGGGCAAAGCACAACTCAGGAGGATCATGGGGCTCATAACAGGGCACTGTAGTCTGAGGGTGCACATGAAGAGGATAGGTGTATACCACGGAGAAACCGTGTGTAGATTGTGCAGGAAGGAGGAGGAAACTGCAATTCACATAATTTATTATTGTGAGGCTCTTGTTAGTAGGAGGCTAGGGGTTTTTGTTTCCAAGACCCTAGGGATCTTCAGCAGAGTGAGCTAGTCAGTGGGTTGTTGGAACTTGTTAGGGGCACCAATCTGCTGAACTAGGTATTTTAAGAGGTAAGTTGCACAATAGGTCAATCGATCGCAGTGCCTGGGGTTGAATTATCACTTCCTCTAGTAAATAATCTTAATCTTAATAGTCAATGTGGAGACTTGTGTGAATTTACATTCAACACAATTGGTTTCAGTATTGTTAAACATTCGTTACTATATAGAAATTTGAAAATAACAATTTTATTTTCTCACTTTTGTCTATAGAATGTAGCTAATACAGTAAATCGAACTAAATCAATCTGTATCGTTAAATTCCAAACAGCGCGTACAGAATGCGTTCGGTGTGCCGTCCAGGATGTTCTAAAGCGATGCGATATACAACTTTTCGCTACATGCGAGAGATTGTTTGATAAAATCAGTACTGACCGCCAGCGGACACGCTAAGAGAAATCATAGCGGAAAATAATTAACCTCATTGTGTAACAAATGGTGTAGTTCAGTCAAATGTGCTCGTTACCAAATTAGAATCAGTTTTTAACCCTTAAGTAGGCGCGCTGGCGGCAAATTGGCCGCAATCTTTTATTTTCGCATCGTATCGATGGAGAAATGTTTTCAGGACTTTGAGTACTTGTCAAGACCACATTGAGGGATACGAACTGTATAAAAATAATACCACCTTATCTTCAGTCCGTCTGGAAATAAGACATGAATGTGAGATAGTTACGTCTGCGGCCACGTTGCCGCGGCTCGCCCATCATGTAACTGCTTTCGCGTTGTTATTCTCACTATATTTGTGCATACATAGTCACTTTTACCCTTCTTTTTTTGTTATTTTGCGTTCAGTGTTTTAGTTTAGTATTTTTTACCGTGTTTCTATTCTATTGACGAAGATTCCAAAAAGTCTATTGTAAATTTAAATTAAAACGCTACGAAATGTGGCGTTGATACTGTCGATCAAATGTGTGCCAGTTACTCGACATCCCGAAGCATAAGACGTTGGACAATGACCCTTTTTTATCGGCATTTAGGCATTGCCGGAATAAATGCAAATATAATTTACAAATTCAACCATCTGGATTACAGTGAGCGAAGACGAAACTTTTGGAAAAAATGGCGCTCAGTTTCATGAGTGGACACTTGAAAGCTAGAGCGACAATCCTAACTCTTCCAAAAGATCTTCAAGTTTTTTTGGGCAAATATGAGTTATTGGAAAATCAACAGGCTCGAGTAAAACACCTATTTGTCATATTTGCGGACCACACAAAAATAACAGAACCAAAATCGTCCGCAAAGAATGTAATAAGAATGTTTTAAGAATCACAGCCAGATGACCGCTGTTTGCACGAAGCTGAAACAATGGACGTTGATTCAGATTAAATTTGTAAATATTAACTTTTAAATTTTTGTTTATAAATTTAGTTTTTTGGTAAGTGTGACCACTAAGAATTCCGTAATATTTGTCATGTTTCTTGAATAAAATTAAATCCTTTTCAGACAAGTGTTTGTATTCATTAACTATTGTCTAAGTTTCAAATATTAAAACTTTTAAAAATAAATATAACTATTAAAAAACTGAAAATTAAAATAAATCAATTAGAAACAAAGTATAATAAAAAATAATGCAATGTGTCCACTTAAAATTAGTTTACATGGGTACAAAAGCGGAATTAGGCATTGCGGCCAAATTGCCTCGGCGCGCCCGGTTGTGTGATACACCTAGGTGCACAGCGAAGGGTTAAATTAATTAGTCTTAGCAGTGCAATGTGTTTCTTCCAAAACAAAATGTGATTTCGAACGGTCGGTCGTACAACGTAGCCATGTTCGCAAACGAAAAACAGTTTTCATAACTGCCCAAGTGCACCAACTAGGAAAACTTTCAAACCAACATCAAAATCGCAGAATCTGACACAGCCTTGATTTAGAATCGCTTAGGCCAACCTTAGCAAATTCAAATTCATTAATTTCATCGCAGCTCTTCAGCAATATCCAGTTCCTCATATTGCAACAACCACTTGTTTTTGAACAGGGTAAACGTAGTGAATTTAAAATAATACAACCTAATCATAGTCAACTAATGGCGTTTGGTTAGGTTTGCTCGACGTTCACCTCTCAACCCCTTGCTGGTCCTCTGAATCCAATACACACTTCTATCAGTTATAAATCCTCAAGAGAGTAAGAACGTGCAGCAATAGTATGGTGTATATACAAAATCAGATAATCAATCTTAATGATATGGTATCATCAGGACTTGGGAACCTTAAGACTCATGACATTTGAGGGGAAAAATCGATTTTTTTTTTTTTTTTTTAACGTCCGACTATTGTGCACACTTGGGCTAATGCAGACGATGGGATAATTTATAGCGTATGAAAATTCCAAGCCCTGGCTGGGAATCGAACCCGTGTCCTCGGGGTGAAAACCCAGTACGCTATCAACTAGGCCACCGAGGCGGCTGGGAAAGATCGAGTGATCTTGTATGGCATACAGATGGCTTCAAAACAAAGGAGGGCACTGGTGATGCGGTGTACGTTTTGAGACCGGGAGTGAAGATTTTTCAACAGCAAAAATCTTTAAAAGCAAAAATAAGTACAAAATGTAAAAAACAGACCACTTTTCACAAAACAAGACTTTTGAAATATGATATGAAACATAAACTTATCTTAACAAACAGCGGAGTATCATTTGCATCATTAATTAACACTATTCTTACATGAATAGATTCAATATGACCAACAAGACTCCTAAGAGTAGACTACCTAAGCGTAGTAGAGAGAGACTATTCAAGTAATATGGTGTAGTTAAAAGTACTAAAGGTTACTAAAGAGCATTAAAGAGTACTAATGAAGAATATTACGAATTAAAGAGTACTATGATGAGTATTATGAAGAGCAAAACGTTCTAAAACAAAGCATATTCAAGATCTGATCAACCCACTTCAAAATAATAAGTATTATCAATACAAGCTGTACTGGTATGGGATTACTTTTGCTCCCTATGTGTTCTGTCAAATACTGATTGGTACCTGGGCACTGTGGGATTGAGGGAAACGAGAGAACGGTTCTGATGGCCCAAAAAAGAGCTGCTGTTCGACTTGTGGGACTAGAGCTCGCATACAGGATCGGTCGCACAGCTGCAAGAGGTGCAGTAGGAAAGTGGGCAAGGGAAGAACCTATCAAACAATGAAGGCGATTTACTAAGCAATGATTAAGAAAACGTCTTCTCTCGGGACCAGATCCTGCACAGACTAGGACATTTGTTCAGTTCAACATGAGGTCGCTGAGACAGATTGTCGTCATGATCATCGGGTGCGCCACATCCGGAGTCATGAGCGTAAGGTGAAATTGCCACAAATCACCTGATGATCGTCTGTACGGGAATGAACCTGAAATCACAGCGCATATAATCCTTGAGTGCGAGGCCCTGGAGTTCAAAAGAAAGACTATCGACTTCAGCAACCAGACGAGGAGTTTCACAAGAACACTCTGTACAAGTGCGAGGCCCTGGAGTTCAAAAGAAAGACTATCGACTTCAACAACCAGACGAGGAGTTTCACAAGAACACCCTGTACACGATTCTGGAGCTCGTCAAGGGCACTGGTGTTGGTTAAAGTTGAAGTATAAAGGAAACACAAGTTGTTTATAGCTGAACGTGTCGGAGCCTCGTAGTAACCCTATGGTTAGATTACCATGATTACCAATAGGGTTACCATTGATCAGGGCCTCACAGTAAAAAAAAAATTAATATTAAACTTGCACAATATTAAATGTGAGACACTTAGTGAATATTTTTGCACCATTTACTTAAAACTGTCTCAAATATATTTGTTTTGTATTAATTAATGAACAAACAACAAGAACAAACAAAAGTTAGGCCTATAAAATCGCTATCGTTATAAGCATTCTGATTCGAGAGTTGTTAGCAAAACAAATCTGAAATCGTGGGCTTCAACTGTAAATTTTATTTTAACGAAAATCTTCAGTAATATTGACTGTATTATAGTGCTATCTATTGGAGAAAGGAACAACTAACTAGCCATACGATGGTGTTGGATGAGATTATAAATACAGTTTAAACGTTATACTGTATTTAACACTTACAATGTGTCATTAGTTCGAAATAAAAACACCAGGTTGTAGTAGACACTGAATTTCAAAGAACAAAATCCAGATGTCCAGAAAAATTCTTTTATTTGGTGAATATATGAAAAGTATATATCGAAACCTTTCACGTTTCAATTCTTTTAACTGAAATTCATTCATTGTCTTCATAATTTTACTTTGTGTGAATTTAGTGTTACAATAATAAGATGTTTTGCATTAAAATACCGAATACTCTAATTAATCTAGTTTTTTAAGTTATTCATTTAAAATAATTAAAAAAATATAAACCTACCATTTGTTACTCTTTTTCTCACGAAGACCTCGGTGGTCATATGGCTAAAGCACAGGTCAGTTACTTCGTCTATGAACTGCGCAACATGAAATGCAAATTGTACAGTTTTTAACACTGATTACGATAGCGAAATCAAATTTTTATAGAAAGTATTGCGTAAAAATTCACGGCTTTTCATTTTTGTATTTTTATTGTAGAACAAAAATTTAATAAATTTAAAATGTTTTTATTTTAAACAAAAACAGCATATTTAGGAAATTTGCTTCCATCAGGTCAGCGGGTAGCGTGCTATAATTACAAATACAAGTTGGAATAGGCAAACTACAATATAAGTCAAAAAGTGACATTCTGTAAAAACAGACAAATATAACGCATGAATGTGAAGTTCTGTTTCGTAAATCCCATGGAAAGATGTCATAGAATACAGCCAGCCTTGAAAAAAATGCTCAAGTAAGCATAAGGTCTGATAAAGCCCACAGTTACCGAAGGAACCAAGAAAAGTGTGGAGCGTGGAGGGGGAACCACGAAACACAAAGCGGCTGTAGGGGAAATGTTCGACTGGCAAAAATGCCCCTAGAGCGAGTGGCCTGCGATCTAGCGGACGTGATCGCACAACCTTAAGGTTCCTAGTTACTCCCGTTACTTTACCCTTATCGTTAATTTTTTTTTTTTTTTTTTTTTTTTTGACGTCCGACTATTGTGCACACTAGGGCTAATGCAGACGATGGGGGTGATTTATAGCGTATGAAAATGCCAAGCCCTCGCCGGGAATCGAACCCGGGTCCTCGGGGTGAAAGCCTAGTACGCTATCCACTAGACCAGGGGTCTCCAAACTACGGCCCGAGGGCCACATCCGGCCCGCGGACTGATTTTGTCCGGCCCGCGGAGAGCTAGCATACTTGAAAACTCCTTTTAGAGAACATATTTTTTATAGCAAATTAAATTTAGTTTACTGAAGTATTCTAATTTTATGTTGAATAATTATTAATATGACATCTACATTGATATGGTCATGGGCTAACTACTCATAACATTGTTGTAGGCTTATTGTTATTGTTTTTGTGATAAGTTGGATAAAGAATGATAATATGGTTTTGGCCCTCGGAACTTACTGGAGTAATCAGTATGGCCCTAAGGCTGGAAAGTTTGGAGACCCCTGCACTAGACCACTGAGGCGGCTATCCCTTATCGTTAAAACTGAACCCTCAACGTCATTAATGTAACTGGCATAAAGTATGATCTTTAATATCGTACAGTCTGAAAAAAAATCTGTCCACCCCCCCTTTCAATCTTAGTTCTTCCATACTCCGCTTCCCTATCAGTTGCTATCGTTTTGGACTTCAAGTATAATGATCACCTTTAGATATTAGACAATGGGAAGTGTGTAAGGGTCAGCGGACTTACTGGCTTCCAGTGGACTTTGAACTAGTCAAACATAGAAATGAAAATGTGTGCATAATATTTGAGAAGGCTTACATTTGTGAAGCGGCGAACTCAAATATGCATTTCGTGAAAAATAAAATGGGCATATCATCGTTGGTGCAAAAACGTTACACATACTTTTTCGCATTCAATTATTTCCACAAAATCCTGGTTCGAAAGCTTGAGTAAAAACATGTTCATCAGAATCTGCTCAGATTTTGGTTATATATAAAAAACCATAACCAGTCATTATACCGAATTTGAAATACCTTATAGTTTGTTCCGCAACTGGTAGCGTAATTACGGATACGACGTAAGTTGGCAATACATAAGCTTACTTTTTATATGTTGATGTATAATGTTAACGTAATGTTAAAAAGAAGTACGTTGTTCAAAACAGTTAATTCCCTAATAAAATAACAATTTGAGTAATTTATCTTAATTTAAAACAAACTTCAATAACTTCGATAAGCAATTAATTAAAATTGTTCCTAAAAACGTTTCGAAAAATAATCGGAAGACAAAATAAACCAAAACCAATATAAAAAAACTTTACAAAAAATATATATATTTTTTTTTTTTTTTAACGTCTGACTATTGTGCACATTTGGGCTAATGCAGACGATGGGATGATTTATAGCGTATGAAAATGCCAAGCCCTAGCCGGGAATCGAACCCGGGTCCTCGGGGTGAAAGCCTAGTACGCTATCAACTAGGCCACCGAGGCGGCTTATTTTTTTATATTTTTTTTTAAATAAACCGAAAAGGGTAAAAGATCAGAATTAAAATCTTAACTGAATATTACAAATAAATAGTTTAAGAAAAATGAAAAATAAAACAAAATCGATTTTAATAAAAGAAGGATTGGTTACTAAATTTTTTAGCGGCCTCGGTGGTCTAGTGGATAGCGTACTAGGTTTTCACCCCGAGGACCCGGGTTCGGTTCCCGGCGAGGGCTTGGCATTTTCAAACGCTATAAATCATCCCACCGTCTGCATTAGCCCACTGCACAATAGTCGGACGGTAAACACCAAAAAAAAAAAAGGTTACTAAATTATTTTATACTGACCAATATGAAAATAAATGTACGACACAGTATAAACAATTAGAATAAAGAACACTATACAGTCGTAAAGTAAATAATACTAGACAGAAAGAAAGAAAGCAAGTGCATTCGAGAGAAATACACAGTATGTAAACTAAGCATTAACTAACAACAGGAGTAAGTAACGAAAAACTAGCATATTGTGTATTTTTTATTTATCTATTTTGACTGGGACAACTATATGCGTAAAAAGATAGGGAAGAAAAGGAGAAAAGAAGCCAAATGAGCATGGAGTGGTTATCTAAAGCAACGGGATTATGGAGGGTAATTTCTTAATAGTACGGGAAGAAATACATTGGACGTAAATGTAGCAAGTAGCGTCAGAATGAAGATGGAAGTAGATGATGTAACAAAAGGAATGGAGAGAAGCGAGAAAAGACTGAAGAAAAACTCGCATATGTAAAACGGGGGAAGAAAAACATTGTAACCAAAATTTAAGTTAACTAAAATTAAGGTAAGGAACATTCTAGATATGTATTTTGATACATAAGAGGTTATGTATTTTGATAAAAAAGCGGGTATAGACAAATGGAAATTAAGGAAATTCTAGGAGAAATTCAATAAAATTAATAATAAGAGAAATACAGGAATTATTTAATGAAATTAATCCACTTGTAGAAGAGGGGGATAAACTAAATGTTTTGGAAAAACACTTACTGAGGAAATTCTCAAGAATGGTGAGCTTTGTTAAAATGACAGTAGAGATTATAGAGATTTTAAAATTAAATTCGTAAATGATTATTGGGATTTAGAAAAACATTAACAATTTAGGAAAATCCGGGAAAAGGCCGAAATAGACAAGGGCGCAACAGGTAAAAGGAAGACAATCGGGAAAGGGAACGGACAACACGCCAAACCCATCCCAAAAACCCAACCAGAGATCCTATTAGAATGCCCGAACATCTAAATTCCCGGTATCCTGAAAAACCTGATCCAGCCCAAAAAAACTAGGTAGGCCAGTTTCAATTAAAACGTTTCCGAAAAATCAGAGAACAAAATCTACGGGAATCGAAATTGGAAATCGAATTCAAGGGAAAGGTCAAAAATGGGAAATTAAAAATTGAAGAACACAACAGGTTAATTTAGGGGGAGTAAATTTATGTAACTGTGAAGAATTAATGTAAGAATACAAAAGTAATTTTATAGAACCGACATTTTAGAATGATCAAAAATTGTAGCAAAAACAGGAAACAAACATATTTTAATAGGAATATACGCAGGTTCCCAATTATCTTTAATATAAGAACAATTTTGTGGGGAAATTAAAAAGGGGGATACGAACATTAGGAATTACCAGTTGTTAACGTGGAAATTATGACGATAATAAAATACCAAAAACAAACTGTATCCAACAGACTTTGAGTCCAATAAAGGTAAGGGAAAAATTATAAATATTCATTCCTTTCAAAATTTAAAATCTCAAGCAATTTTAGATTGTAATAAGTACGAACTAAAGCAAATATAAATATGACAAAGAAATTTGTATTATTTGAAATATGTAACAAAATTTATGTATCGATTTTCAAGTAAAAGGGGAAACACGAAAATGAAGCCAGATCAAGCAAGAAAAACAGGGAAAATAACACAAATTCCTTAACAGGAGTTTGAATGCCTCTAAGCGAGTAATAGGGAACGTAGACACTTCGCTTACTGTCTTACATCTGCTGTAGAAACATCTGTCTTATTTGCTGGATGGCAGAAACAGACTTCATACCTTCCTACCGCCATATTAACATCACAAAAACAACGTATTAGTTAACGATTTAAGTACGGGTCAGCATAAGGCAAGAGAACGTAAATAGAGAGAACACAAGTCGAGAGAACATATGTCGAGAGAACGTAAGTCGAGAAAACAAATCGAGAGAACGTAAATAGAGAGAACATAAGTCGAGAGAACGTAAGTCGAGAGAACATAAGTCGAGAGAATGTAAGTCTAGAAAACAAATCGAGAGAACGTAAATAGAGAGAACATAAGTCGAGAAAACATAAGGCGAGAGAACGTAAGTCAAGAGAACCCTAAGTCGAGAAAACAAATCGAGAGAACATATGTCGAGAAAACGTAAGTCGAGAGAACGTAAGTCGAGAAAACAAATCGAGAGAACGTAAATAGAGAGAACATAAGTCGAGAAAATATAAGTTGAGAGAATGTAAGTCGGGAGAACGTAAGTCGAGAAAACAAATCGAGAGAACGTAAATAGAGAGAACATAAGTCGAGAAAATATAAGTTGAGAGAATGTAAGTCGGGAGAACGAAAGTCGAGAGAACCCTAAGTCAAGAAAACAAATCGAGAGAACATATGTTGAGAGAACGTAAGTCAAGAAAACAAATCGAGAGAACATATGTTGAGAGAACGTAAGTCGAGAAAACAAATCGAGAGAACATAAATAGAGAGAACATAAGTCGGGAGTACATAAGTCGAGAGAATGTAAGTCGGGAGTACATAAGTCGAGAGAACGTAAGTCGAGAAAACAAATCGAGAGAACGTAAATAGAGAGAACAAAAATCGAGAAAACATAAGTCGAGAGAACGTAAGTCGAGAGAACGTAAGTTGAGGTAAAAAAAAAAAAATTACACTTTGCGAGTAAATCGAAAAAAATGAGAAAACTAAAAAATAGTTTTTTCACTGTATAGCCTAATAAAGTAAAATAGTTAAGAATGAAAGACTTTTTTAAATAATTAATATGTCTAAAATGATCAAAATTTAAAAAGCTGACCACAATTCCACTAGACTTTTAAAAATATTGTATCCAACATAATTTATTGCGCTCAAAAACAGTTTATTGAAAAATCTTTAAAAAATTTTCCTTAGGTATGAGAAAACAAAATCTTACGTGTAAGATTACAAATAATATGGTTTCGTTTTGAATATTCGCTTAATCACGGCAGCTGCTAATATTTGTATAGACTGACTCCGTGAAATAATAAATAATTTTAAAACTTTCAGATTTTAGTCATACGTGAAGATTCAGAACTCAAGTTGGTGTATCAATCAGTTTGAAAATAAAATGAAGATACGGTTCAAAAGTAAATAGAACCAAAATTAAACCTGACTTGTCGGACTTTACACGTGAAACATAATTTCTTTTTTCTTTATATGGTCTAAGTTATGATTTTATGAAGACATATCTTCAAAATTTGAGCAAAAACTGTTCTGCCGATTTATTCAAAAGAGGCTGATTTCTCGGTTTTCTGTGACTTTATTTTGGTGGTATAATTGAATGCGAGATATACACCAGTTATCTATGAGTTTAAAATATATTTTCCGGCCAACTTTATGCCTCGAACAAATAATTTTAATGAGCTCACGAAAGTGCGCACGCGCGTATGAAAGTATCAGGGACGCATTGTTTAGGTTTAAGCATACAGTAAAGAAGTGTAAGAAAGTGAAGCTGAACCCATCAACCGCTGCTGGAACTAAGTGGTTTCAACTACGCCTACTATTTGAAGAGTTAAGTTTTTGTTAATGGAACCGCTTTGGCATTTACGATGATAATTAAATACCATTGTTCAGAGAATTAACTACTCGTGACAATGGAGCATACTTTATAATTGCTAAACTATCGTACAGGTAAACAAACAGTGAGGCGGTGTCCCCAGTCGTGCGTTGATAGTTTAGTCGAGAGTGAGACCATGAAGGGACGTACTGCAACGAGTCTGTTATTTCTTTTATTAAAGTTCCCGTTTATTCTTGGATTAGAACATAGATCTACCGCAAATGTTTCTGCAAATAATTTTATTGTACGATTCCGTTTAACGGATATTGTAAACATCGATAACAGCAGTGCTAGAATGCTTATTGGTGAGTAGACTGTAGACTGACTGGGATTTCGTATTAGCTTTTGTGAAAATTTCTTGCTGTTCTTTTAATGTAAAAAAAATGTAATCAGCTTTTTATTGATAAGAAAGTAAAGATCTCATCCCTTTTTTGATTAAAGAAATGTGAATTTTTAGTAAATCACAGAAATATTCTGCGTTCTAGTAAATTCGGGCCGGATAGTAAGTTAGTAGGGTATGTTAATGTATATAAACAAATAACGTAAAAAGGCATTTATCATAATGAAATATAACTATCTAGAAATGAAAAGAATATCAAAGTTGTCAAATTACATTGCCCCATTTATTATTTTATTTATTTATTATTTGTTTTAAGGCGAAAAGCACATTGAGGCTATTAAAGTCCCCTAAATGTCAGTGTGAAAGTAAAGTGTTAAGGTCGTAAATGTAAGTGTGTGTTAGACTCGGGTAACGCGAGGAACGTCTAAATCCTCTCAATAAGTGCAGTTAGTCTGCACCCCCCTGCGGGGTGCCCTGATGTACTTTATGATAACAATACTACCATCTTCAGGGGGGGGGTACTAAACATTAGTAATTTTTTTATCGTTACTTTTGTTTGGTATCCTTCTAGTGGTAGTAGCTGTTACCGAAATGTACATCAAGGTGAAGTAATTGAACTAGTTAGAAATGAATTCTTTTCTTATCAAATAAGTCAGTTTTCATTTTATGGCAAAGGGGCATAATGAACTCAGGGAAGAGGAGCGAACCGTGCCACCGTACATAGCAGCAAAATTTAGGGGCGAAAAATTATTACGAGGCGAACGTGCCACCGTACAGAGCGACAAAATTTAGGGGCTCGAAATTCAGATGCCGAAGCTTATGCGAACAATTATTAAGAGGCGAACGTGCCACCGTACAGAGCGGCAAAATTTAGGGGCTCAAAATTCAGATGCCGAAGTTTATGTGAACAATTATTAATAGTCGAACGTGACACCGTACAGAGCGACAAAATTTAGGGGCTCGAAATTCAAATGCCGAAGCTTATGCGAACAATTATTAAGAGGCGAACCGTGCCACCGTACAGAGCGGCAAAATTTAGGGGCTCAAAATTCAGATGCCGAAGTTTATGTGAACAATTATTAATAGTCGAACGTGACACCGTACAGAGCGACAAAATTTAGGGGCTCGAAATTCAAATGCCGAAGCTTATGCGAACAATTATTAAGAGGCGAACCGTGCCACCGTACAGAGCGGCAAAATTTAGGGGCTCAAAATTCAGATGCCGAAGTTTATGTGAACAATTATTAATAGTCGAACGTGACACCGTACAGAGCGACAAAATTTAGGGGCTCGAAATTCAAATGCCGAAGCTTATGCGAACAATTATTAAGAGGCGAACCGTGCCACCGTACAGAGCGGCAAAATTTAGGGGCTCAAAATTCAGATGCCGAAGTTTATGTGAACAATTATTAATAGTCGAACGTGACACCGTACAGAGCGACAAAATTTAGGGGCTCGAAATTCAAATGCCGAAGCTTATGCGAACAATTATTAAGAGGCGAACCGTGCCACCGTACAGAGCGGCAAAATTTAGGGGCTCGAAATTCAGATGCCGAAGCTTATGCGAACAATTATTAAGGGGCGAACCGTGCCACCGTACAGAGCGGCAAAATTTACGGGCTCGAAATTCAGATGCCGAAGCTTATGCGAACAATTATTAAGAGGCGAACGTGCCACCGTACAGAGCGGCAAAATTTAGAGGCTCAAAATTCAGATGCCGAAGCTCATGCGAACAATTATTAAGGGGCGAACCGTGCCACCGTACAGAGCGACAAAATTTAGGGGCTCGAAATTCAGATGCCGAAGCTTATGCGAACAATTATTAAGAGGCGAACGTGCCACCGTACAGAGCGGCAAAAATTAGGGGCTCGAAATTCAGATGCCGAAGCTTATGCGAACAATTATTAAGGGGCGAACCGTGCCACCGTACAGAGCGACAAAATTTAGGGGCTCGAAATTCAGATGCCGAAGCTTATGCGAACAATTATTAAGGGGCGAACGTGTCACCGTACAGAGCGGCAAATAGAGGCTCGAAATTCAGATGCCGAAGCTTATGCGAACACTTATTAAGGGGCGAACGTGACACCGTATAGAGCGACAAAATTTAGGGGCTCGAAATTCAGATGCCGAAGCTCATGCGAACACTTATTAAGGGGCGAACCGTGCCACCGTACAGAGCGGCAAAATTTAGGTGCTCGAAATTCAGATGCCCGAAGCTTATGCGAACACTTATTAAGGGGCGAACGTGACACCGTACAGAGCGACAAAATTTAGGGGCTCGAAATTCAGATGCCGAAGCTTATGGGAACACTTATTAAGGGGCGAACCGTGCCACCGTACAGAGCGGCAAAATTTAGGTGCTCGAAATTCAGATGCCGAAGCTTATTCGAACACTTATTAAGGGGCGAACGTGACACCGTACAGAGCGGCAAATAGAGGCTCGAAATTCAGATGCCGAAGCTTATGCGAACACTTATTAAGGGGCGAACGTGACACCGTAAAGAGCGGCAAAATTTAGGGGTGCAAAATTATTAAGGGGCGAACCGTGACACCGTAAAGAGCGGCAAAATTTAGGGGCTCAAAATTCAGATGCCGAAGCTTATGCGAACAATTATTATGAGTTGAACGTGCCACCGTACAGAGCGGCAAAATTTAGGGGCTCGAATTTCAGATGCCGAAGCTTATGCGAACAATTATTAAGAGGCGAACGTGCCACCGTACAGAGCGGCAAAATTTAGGGGTTCGAAATTCAGATGCCGAAGCTTATGCGAACAATTATTAAGGGGCGAATGTGCCACCGTACAGAGCGGCAAAATTTATGGGCGCGAAATTCAGATGCCGAAGCTTATGCGAACAATTATTAAGAGGCGAACGTGCCACCGTACAGAACGCCAAAATTTAGGGACTCGAGATTCAGATGCCGAAGCTTATGTGAACAATTATTAAGGGGCGAACCGTGACACCGTACAGAGCGGCAAAATTTAAGGGCTCGAAATTCAGATGCCGAAGCTCATGCGAACAATTATTAAGGGGCGAACCGTGACACCGTACAGAGCGGCAAAATTTAGGGGCTCGAAATTCAGATGCCGAAGCTCATGCGAACAATTATTAAGGGGCGAACCATGACACCGTACAGAGCGGCAAAATTTAGGGGCTCGAAATTCAGATGCCGAAGCTCATGCGAACAATTATTAAGGGGTGAACCGTGCCACCGTACAGAGCGGCAAAATTTAGGGGCTCGAAATTCAGATGCCGAAGCTTATGCGAACAATTATTAAGGGGCGAACGTGCCACCGTACAGAGCGGCAAAATTTAGGGGCTCGAAAGTCAGATGCCGAAGCTCATGCGAACAATTATTAAGGGGCGAACCGTAATACCGTAAAGAGCGGCAAAATTTAGGGGTGCAAAATTATTAAGGGCGAACCGTGACACCATACAGAGCGGAAAAATTTAGGGGTGCAAAATTATTAAGGGGCGAACCGTGACACCATACAGAGCGGAAAAATTTAGGGGTGCAAAATTATTAAGGGGCGAACCGTGACACCGTAAAGAGCGGCAAAATTTAGGGGCGAAAAATTCAGATGCCGAAGCTTATGCGAACAATTATTAAGGATCGAACGTGCCACCGTACAGAGCGACAAAATTTAGGGGCTCGAAATTCAGATGCCGAAGCTTATGCGAACAATTATTAAGGGGTGAACCGTGCTACCGTACAGAGCGGCAAAATTTAGGGGCTCGAAATTCAGATGCCGAAGCTTATGCGAACAATTATTAAGGGGCGAACGTGCCACCGTACAGAGCGGCAAAATTTAGGGGCTCGAAAGTCAGATGCCGAAGCTCATGCGAACAATTATTAAGGGGCGAACCGTAATACCGTAAAGAGCGGCAAAATTTAGGGGTGCAAAATTATTAAGGGGCGAACCGTGACACCATACAGAGCGGAAAAATTTAGGGGTGCAAAATTATTAAGGGGCGAACCGTGACACCATACAGAGCGGAAAAATTTAGGGGTGCAAAATTATTAAGGGGCGAACCGTGACACCGTAAAGAGCGGCAAAATTTAGGGGTGCAAAATTATTAAGGGGCGAACCGTGACACCGTAAAGAGCGGCAAAATTTAGGGGTGCAAATTATTAAGGGGCGAACCGTGACACCGTAAAGAGCGGCAAAATTTAGGGGTGCAAAATTATTAAGGGGCGAACCGTGACACCGTAAAGAGCGGCAAAATTTAGGGGTGCAAAATTATTAAGGGCGAACCGTGACACCGTAAAGAGCGGCAAAATTTAGGGGTGCAAAATTATTAAGGGCGAACCGTGACACCGTAAAGAGCGGCAAAATTTAGGGGTGCAAAATTATTAAAGGGCGAACCGTGACATCGTAAAGAGCGGCAAAATTTAGGGGTGCAAAATTATTAGGGGCGAACCGTGACACCGTAAAGAGCGGCAAAATTTAGGGGTGCAAAATTATTAAGGGGCGAACCGTGACACCGTAAAGAGCGGCAAAATTTAGGGGTGCAAAATTATTAAGGGGCGAACCGTGACACCGTAAAGAGCGGCAAAATTTAGGGGTGCAAAATTATTAAGGGGCGAACCGTGACACCGTAAAGAGCGGCAAAATTTAGGGGTGCAAAATTATTAAGGGGCGAACCGTGACACCGTACAGAGAGGAAAAATTTAGGGGCGCAAAATTATTAAGGGGCGAACCGTGACACCGTACAGAGAGGAAAAATTTAGGGGCGCAAAATTCAGATGCCGAAGCTTAGGCACAAAATTATTCCCAATCTAGTAGCAGTAACAAAAAGTAAAATCAACAATGAGTAAAAATGTTTACTTACGAATGTAATGCGAAGCAACACCAACAAGTATTATGGTTATATACGTATAGGTTCAAGTAAATACATTTATTCTTTTTCTTTTGTTTCATTCATTCATTTTTTTTAATTCATCTATATCACAGTCAATATATAATGTAGTCTATAAACGAAAGTTACTAACTGTTCACTGTATATCAAAAATAACAAAGCTTACGAAGTTAAAATTTCTCATGTTTTCTCTCCTTATAGTATAAATATGGAATAAGGTTGGGTTTAAAAAAAATTTTTTCAAGTGGTTTCAAAATTTTTCTTTCTAGAACATGATAATTTCGGTTTTTTATCATTGCTTCTCAGGTTTTCGTTGCAGTTACTCAGAATGGCTCATTTATTTGTCTGTTACTTTAAAGGCTTAATTTATACGCTTTTCACTGAGTCTCAGTTTGGTAGATTTCAATTAAAGCTTTTATATTTATTAAATACAATTAATTGTTATTAAGGTTTAGATTACCTTAAACAGTCATAGGCGTATGCTTTTTTGAGACAGAAGGCAGCCGCCTCGGTGGCCTAGTTGATAGCGTACTGGTCTTTCAATCCGAGGACCCGGGTTCGATTCCCGGTCATTGCTTGGCATTTTCATACGCTGTAAATCATCCCATCGTCTGCATTAGCCCAAGTGTGCACAATAGTTGGACGTTAAAAAAAAAAATTGAGACAGAAGGCCGGCCACTGAAAATGTCTGATTTATTTTTAAACGGAGTATTTTCACGAGCTTGAGGAGCCAAAAGGATTATCTGTACAGCTCTCAGATTAATGAGTTTATTTTGCGTTTCATACATTAGAAAAGCCAAAACTGATATTAAAGAATTTCTGTCTAGAGGGAAAATTTGCAGAAAAGCACGGGTACACAACTAGTATATTTTATACTAAATAATTTCACTATTCCTCAAGAACTACAAGATCTATGACGTTTAAATTTTGAATGGCAGCTTTCCTTATAGCGAAGATGTGCAAAAAGGCTGGGTAAAAAAACGAATCTTTTTTAAGTGATTTATGAAAGCTTTTTTCTAGAACAAAATCTAGGTTTTTTGCACAATTTGTTCAGTTTTTACAGGAAAACACCTTCAAGCCCGGTAAAAATTCTTTTGTATGGAGCCGTGACAAGGTTTTAAAGGCAATCTCAAACTGTCAAACACCTATGTAAAACTAAATAGCGGGCACTTAAAATGCCAGTTTTATTTGTTTGTTGTGTTGAAAGACCTTTTTTGGCCGCTTTTCACTGGTTTCAAGTATTTCAGTAAATCTTTTTTTCTTATATACAGGCAAAGTTTTAAACAATCTTAAACTGCCATACACTGTAACAAAATGGGGGTTACTCAAAATGCTTGGTTTATATTAAAACGCGGTATTTTCACTAAGCGTAGGGCATAGTATATTTTATATTGAAACAAAACACTTAAGTATACTTTCAAATAAATTAACTTCAATTTTTATTCCCGGAAAAATACTGCGATGAAGCATGTGAACACAGACAATGCAATATACACCTATAATACATTTATATATATATATATATTTTTTTTTTTTTTAACGTCCGACTATTGTGCACACTTTGGCTAATGCAGACGGTGGGATGATTTATAGCGTATGAAAATACCAAGCCCTCGTCGGGAATCGAACCCGGGTCCTCGGGGTGAAAGCCTAGTACGCTATCCACTAAACCACCGAGGAGGCTCTAATAATACATTTATAATTTAATACTGGTTTTCATTTCAATACTTTCAGATCATTTCAAATACTATTAAAAAGAAATGATTTCCCAGTTTGTTTTATTTCATATCCTTTAGAATCCTACACAGCCGCCTCGGTGGCTTGATAGCGTACTGGGCTTTCACCCCGAGGACCCGGGTTCGATTCCCGGCCAGGGCTTGGCATTTTCATGCGCTATAAAATCATCCCATCGTCTGCATTAGCCCAAGTGTGCACAATAGTCGGACGTTAAAAAAAAAATTTAGAATCCTACATAATGTAAATGTATATTATAAATTTATTATTACTATTGCTATCATGCCATTACGTGTAAACATTAATAAAGGCTATATTAAAATTATGAAGTCATTAAAATAGAGAATAAAATAAGTTAGAAGACATTTTCGCTGCTTAGTCGGGAAAATTTCGATCGCAAATTATGCTCTTACATTGAACAAAACATACCAAAAATATTAAAATTTATAATAAATCTATTAAAAAATATAAAAAAACATACCGAGATAAAAAAGTAGTATTACCTAAGAGATTATTTCTTATAAAATTTATCAAGGAGGCTTGGTCACACTCTATGATTAATATAAATGCAAAATTTACCCTTCACAAATTTTTCCAACAAAATAATGTCGCTGAAGTTACTACGCAATGTTCTATATGGGTGGGACATTGAAAAAATCGCCCAGGGCAGTGGTCGGCAAGTCGCGGCTCTTCGGCGCCTTGGCTGCGGCTCTTCCACGAAATGTTCAGTGCAGACACGTAATATTATTTATCAACTTTCCTTGTAAGAGACGAGTATTGTTTGTAACGCAAGCCTACAGAACAGTTTCGGTCAGCATATTTTCGCGAACAATCATTTTCAAGTATAAACTTTATCAAGAGTAAACTAAGAAATCGGTTTATCTGTGAGAATCATGCCTAAAATTAAAAACAACATACAAACCTGACACCCTTACTTTGCTAGGAAATGCAAGGCCATTATTCACATTAGTGGAGTATTTGTAGTTTTTTTAAGGATACCTTTAATATTATATAACGTTATATTTTTTAATAAATATTATCTTTATATAACTTTCTTCTTTTCGTTTCACCCTCTTTGGGGTACGCTGAATCAATCATTTCTTGCGCGCTGTACTTTTCTTTGTTCCCAGTAGCTCTTCATTCTTTCCGATCTTCTCTTCCTCTCCTCTTCCGAAATGAGAGGTTTAGGTCTTATTTTGGCTTTATCTTGGAATCTTATTCTTTCGTCTTTGGTAATTATCTTAGCAGTTTGGTCAAACAATGAATCTTCAAAGTCAAAATATAACTTTATATAACTATTGTACCAAATTTTATTTAATGTAACGTTAGTTAAACTTAGACATATTTAGCAAAGACAAGCACGAGAGTGTACTTTTAATTCTAAATATTTCCATAAAA
>CM040182.1:63899245-63951745 GCA_022606455.1 Callitettix versicolor | reverse complement strand
CAGCGAATCCCGCAATGGCCCTCCAGTTGGCCTCTGAAGCCATCATTGTCGCAACCAGACTTTCCGGTGTAATGCTGCCTCGCAGATATCTTTGCAGCTTCATCCTTTCCTCGTCGAATCTCCGACACTGGAAAAACACATGCTCCGCATCTTCCTCCACTGCTGGAAGACAGAGGGGACAAGCCGAGTCTGTCTCCAGCCTGAAACGGAACAAGTAAGCTCGGAAGCAACCGTGCCCAGTGATAATCTGTGTGAGATAGAAATCCACCTCCCCATGATACATGTTGCACCAATCGTGATTGTTACATATGAGTTGGTATGTCCATCATCCATTTGTTGATTCGTCCCACTCTCGCTGCCATGTCTCCAGGGTCCGATTTCGCTCCTCTGTAATTGCCACTGTATGAGTATACGCGGCTCAGCACTTCGTTTGCGCCAGTAGAGCATCGCTCTTTCATCAGCCATCAGCTCCATTGGGGGTACGTCCGCCACTACGCATGCAACGTCCTAGGAAACTGTTCGGTAGCCACTCACGACGGTAACCGCAACGCACGGCGGTGTACCACACTAACCTTGCGCGCATAGCTTGCGACCGTTGTAGCCTGGCTCCAAATTGGCGCTCCGTAAAGGAGCACTGAGCTTACTACTCCAACCAGGAGTCGGCGGCGTGCCTGTCTTGGACCTCCCAGATTCGGCATGAGCCTGCAAAGGGCTCCTGCCACATACGCCGCCTTTTCACTAACTGCCTGGAGATGTTCCCTGAATCAGAGTCTTGCGTCAACCCACACACCAAGGTAACGAAGGGCTGGGACGGAACTTATCTGCATATTTCCAACTGTAAGCGTTACTGTTTACTGTTTTCCTGCTGGTGACAAGCACGACCTCCGTCTTATAATTGACGAGCTGCAAACCCATAGATGTCAACCATCTCCGGATCTACTTCACTGCCTCGTTGGCCCGAACCTCGACTTCTTCCAAAAACATCCCTTCAACAACCACCGCAATTTCATCGGCAAATCCAAAGACTTTTACACCTAATGGTTCGCTGTCTCGTAAGACCCCATTATACATGATGTTCCAAAGGAGGGGTCCAAGTGCAGAGCCTTGTGGTACTCCTGCTGTTACGCTGTACCTCTTTTCTCCGTCCTCAGCGTCATAGATGAGAGTTCTATTTTCAAAGTAACTCCCTACCACCTTCTGGAGATACACTGGAACTCCCATGCTACTTAGGATCTGCAAGACATTACTCCATAGCGCTTAGTTGAATGCATTTTTAACGTCCAATCTGACAATGGCGCAATATTTTTTAGCATCTCTTGTCCACCTTTTGCCTTTAATAGCTTCCCTCGCTTTAGTAATGACACCATTAATACCATCAATGGTGAATCTATCCCTTCGAAATCCGTATTGATCTTCCGGAAGCCCATCTTCTTTAGAGGTATCATCAATGAATTGAAGCAGTTCACTAATTAGTTCATTTTGTTGGAGGTCCTAATTGCCTTGGAAGCCAAACACTCTTGAGCTCCTACTAGCATTTGAGTTTCCTATTCGCTACTTGTATCCTACGTACAGAGTATCCGTGGTATAATGTCCCCAGCTGACAACCTTCCAGTCTTAGAGTACGGTTCCTGTCAGCCCTTTATCTCAGCTCTATAAGGGTTATGTTTCTTACCTCAAGGTTCTATTTTTTAATTGGAAGCTCCTTTGATATCTCTTTTCAGTTTCAGATTTTGTCTGCTGATATAAGTTTGTAGACGGCCTTACTGATTTGAGATGTTTCTATCCCATCTTTCACTTCAACTGCAGGTCGGATAGAATCTGCAGGTCACCAGTTTGCTGCAATTAACTGTTTGTGGGTTTTATGGGATTAGATGCAGCCCCAGTTGCCTTCAACTCTACGCTAATTTTCACTCCTCATGTCCATTTATGGCTATTATTTAGGTTTTTTTGGGCTTTGCAGAATTTGACTGTTTCCCACAAAAGTTCGTGTACTGTTTTTGCAGAGTTTATTTTATTACACACTATTGAATAATGTAAACATCAACGAAACTGTTTTAATATATTTTACAATGTGTTTCCCGTTTCAGGTGACCATGGGAAAGGATCTCTGTTGCCCTTCTTGATGGGAATTGCGCTGAAGTTGTCCAGCTTAGTTCCTGTAATACTTGGAGCCCTTGTGCTTATGGCTGGGCTCACTATAGTGAAGAGTAAGATAGCTCTTCTATTATCTCTTATCTTAGTTTATCATCAGTATTTCAAAGGGAAAAAGCTGTTAAAAAATGGAGTTTGGGGCGTAACGTATGATGGCCATTCACATGGTTCGCATTTACTTGAAGCCCCCATCTGGCATGTCATAGATCCATCGTCGCTTTCTCAAGGCAATTCTTTTCCTATATTAAAGAGAAGAATTATTTTCGATTAGATGATTTTGATAGCAAGATTTTTGTCTTTATAATTATTTATTTTTGTAAATATTAATAGAGTTTTTAAATCTAAAGCAAAGATTTATAAAAATATATTTTACATTATTTATTTTTTGATAATTATTTGTTTAAAATAAAGTGTACATATATGTAAGTGTATTCAAGTAAATTAAGCGATAAACAGTACAAAATATATTATAAATATATAATAAAATATGTTATAAATATATTATAAAATATATTATATTACAAAATAGATTAGGCGATTCAATGTACAAAATAGCCTACTCAAATAAAAATATTAAATTTTGTTAGTTCTTTATTTGTGGTAAAAGTTTTAATTTATGTCAATTAGACTAATGAGGACGAGGGATCGACATAAAGGATAGAAAAAACCTACAGAAGTAATAAGACTCGAATCTGCGTGCATGTCAGAGTTGTTGCAAAGTGCCAGCTAATATTTTTTAAGTAATGTCAGGACTTCAAATATTTTTTTAATGCTAAATCTGGTTGTTGTAGACGAGTACTAACAAATAGCATTTATGTTTTTTGTTAAAATACAAGCTCGCACGTCGACAGACATACACACAGGAGCTCGCGCGCAAACTCTCTCTCACACACACGAGCGCGCGCGCGCAAACACCTCTCTCTCTCTCTCTTTCTCCCTCCCCCCTCTCTCTCTCTCTGTCTCTCTATCACACACAAACAAACACACACACACCTACACACTTTACTTTCTTTAATCTCAAGCCGCCTCGGTGGCCTAGTTGATAGCGTACTGGGCTTTCACCCCGAGGACCCGGGTTCGATTCCCGGCCAGGGCTTGGCATTTTCATACGCTATAAATCATTCCATCGTCTGCATTAGCCCAAGTGTGCACAATAGTCGGACGTTAAACACAAAAAAATTCTTTAATCTCAATTTTACAATTTTATATTATTTTTTTAAAAGAGTGATTCAGGGAAATAGCATATTTTTTGAACGAACAGTACACATCGAATAAAAGAGTGGGGAAAACCGGTAGTTGTTTTTTTTTTTTTTTTTGACGTCCGACTATTGTGCACACTTGGGCTAATTCAGACGATTTATAGCGTATGAAAATGCCAAGCCCTCGCCGAGAATCGAACCCGGGTCCTCGGGGTGAAAGCCTAGTACGCTATCCACTAGGCCACCGAGGCGGCTACCGGTAAGTTGTTATTCAGTTCCACAGGCTAAGGCATTTTAATCACTATGGCGCAGTGGAATGTGCAGCATCGTGTATTCGTGTACCATAATTACTTTAAAAGTGGTGACTCTATAAGCAAAACACAGCTTCTCTTTCGTCGACATTTCAACGTTGGTCGTCACGGAAACGTAACAGATCGCAACACCATCCTGAAATGGGTCAAAATTTTCAGAACAACAATGATGCAACTGTATCCTGGATGTAATGTACATTCAGGATGTAACTGGATACAAATCACCAGGACAAAGTGAGGGAGGCAATATTGAGGATCCGCGTAGTTATGTTAGCAAGCAAGCTGCCGAATTAACAATGAAGAATAGTTAGGTAAGATGCATTTTACTACTATACTTAAAACTACATCCGGATATATCAATTGTCCAATAGTTGGGTGTACTTGACTAAGAACAAAGTTCTCAATTTTCAGAGAATATGCTCAATGTTTTTGAGAAACAATGACAATGTGGCAACAATGGTGAATGATGAAGTTCACTTTCACTTGAACGGTTCAGTGGAACTGAACTGCAGATAAAGGGACACTTTTTTTAATACTAGAGGGCTAAGACTTCCGTTGATCCTGGTTGTGACACTCAGCAATGTAGATTATTGTGCACCCTCGTCCACAGGTTCAACCTTCCCAATCCAACCTCATGTCTTTAGAGAACCGTAAGATACCTCGGGTGATGTTGCCCTGTTCTATCATCTCCCATCCACTCCAAAAAGTGCCTAGGGATTCAAATCGTTCCCTGTTCAAAGCTGAGCAGTCAAAAATTATGTGCTGTGCTGTTTTCTCAGTTGTACAACATTTCCTACACAAAATATTTGTCATATGAAAGCCCATTTTGTGTATATGACTTCGGAATGTCCGGTCCCTGCATACCCTTGAGTGACCGTTTGGTGTGCTATTGGCTAAATATGGCGTAATCGGCTCTTACTTTTCTGAGGAACATGATGTCACTGTTACCGTTACATCTCTTCGTTACATCGACATGATCACAAACATTCTTTTGCCAGAACTACAGAGACGGGGAGTGGACATTGGGAGTGTATAATTTAAGCAGGTGAAGCCAAAGCCCACACAGTAAAGGACTCACTGAGAGTTCTTCGGGAGATTTTCCAAGAATGTATCATTTCACTTTTCTGAAATGTACCCTGGTTACCTCGTTCTACCTATCGGCTTGTGAGATTTTCAAAATTACCGTGTTTATGCCCTGAATATTAGAAGATTTGAAGGATTGCCATTGGGCTTAATTTACTGATAATTTATCAAAAACTGTTGGAAGATGTTATGAACAACTTCAAACATATGCTTGAAAATTGCAGGCTTAAGGAGGTCGTCATTTAAGTGATATTATTTTCAGAACTTAGTTAAATGAAATGGCATTCCGTAACAAATATTTTAATGTTAATAAATAAGCAATTCGTGTAAAAATTAACTCGGTATTCGTTATTTCAAAAACAAGTTATTTTCCAAAATCACCTATATTTACAACGTTTTTATTGTAGTTCCCCGCAGGGGGGAGCAGACTAGCTGCACCTATTGAGAGGATTTAGACGTCCCTCGAGCTACCCGAGTCTAACACACACTTACACTTACAACACTACACTTACGACTTTAACACTTTACACTCACACTTGCCGGCGGAGGGAGCTGAAGTGAGCAACTGACGGGCATAGCGACCCCACCTTACCTCTAGCTCATTCTACTCTCACTCATTTACTCCACATACACACAACACACACCCCACATACACACACATACACACACACACACACACACACACACACACACACACACACACACACACACACACACACACACACACACACACACACACACACACGCGCGCAGGGGGGAGCAGACCAGCTGCACCTATTGAGAGGATTTAGACGTCCTTCGCGGTACCCGAGTCTAACACACACTTACACTTACAACACTACACTTACGACTTTAACACTTTACACTCACACTGGAGTGGAGGCAGCTGAAGTGAGCAACTGACGGGCATAGTGACCCCACCTTACCTCTAGCTCATTCTACTCTCACTCATTTACTCCACATACACACACACACACACACACACACACACACACACACACACACACACACACACACACACACACACACACACACACACACACACACACACACACACACACACACACCCGCAAGGGGAGCAGACCAGCTGCACCTATTGAGAGGATTTAGACGTCCTTCGCGGTACCCGAGTGTAACACACACTTACACTTACAACACTACACTTACGACTTTAACACTTTACACTCACACTGGAGTGGAGGCAGCTGAAGTGAGCAACTGACGGGCATAGCGACCCCACCTTACCTCTAGCTCATTCTACTCTCACTCATTTACTCCACATACACACAACACACACCCCACATACACACAACACACACTCCACACACACACACACACACACACACACACACACACACACCCGCAAGGGGGAGCAGATTAGCTGCACCTATTGATGGGATTTAGACGTCCTTCGCGGTACCCGAGTGTAACACACACTTACACTTACAACACTACACTTACGACTTTAACACTTTACACTCACACTGGAGTGGAGGCAGCTGAAGTGAGCAACTGACGGGCATAGCGACCCCACCTTACCTCTAGCTCATTCTACTCTCACTCATTTACTCCACATACACACAACACACACCCCACATACACACAACACACACTCACACACACACACACACACACACACCCGCAAGGGGGAGCAGATTAGCTGCACCTATTGATGGGATTTAGACGTCCTTCGCGGTACCCGAGTGTAACACACACTTACACTCACAACACTACACTTACGACTTTAACACTTTACACTCACACTGGAGTGGAGGCAGCTGAAGTGAGTAACTGACGGGCATAGCGACCCCACCTTACCTCTAGCTCATTCTACTCTCACTCATTTACTTCACATACACACAACACATACTCCACATACACACAACACACACTCCACACACACACACACACACACACACACACACACACACACACACACACACACACACACACACACACACCCGCAGGGGGGGAGCAGACCAGCTTTTGATTATATGCAGCAGATTATATCGATTGATATAATCGATATATCAATAATGATATAAACACGCTTTTGTTATGTTTTTACAATTACAAAAAGTGTAATTTTCAATAAATATATCACATTTTGCTGCAGTTACCAGGTCAACTTATCACGTCAAGAGACAACAAATTACAAATTTCAGTCTGGCTGTCTAAAGCAGATTCCCGATACGAAATTGTCATTGCTTCAAATTCATTTCTCTGCATACTCATTATCGTGTTTCCCAAACCAGTCGACTCCATGGATGGTGGACTTTCAATCACAAATGGAGCGAGTCCATGTTTTTGGAGGTCGTTTCCCGAACTTAAAGAGAGTCATCTCGATGGTAGTTAGTCCCGATTTTTGAATTCGGCAAAAAAAGATCATTCAGTGGAAAATTCAAACAAATTGTTGTTAGCTTCGATATATTTTAAAAATTTGTCGTATGAGTAGACTGCACCTGCTGTTGGAGCCTAATATGTGGTTTTGTGAGTGGTAAGGTTGGGACAGGTTCACCACATAAATATGTCACTACCGAATATTGATTAGTTATAAAACTTTTTTGAAAGTTAATCTTTTTGTAAAACAGCAACAATATTATTTATTACTATTTAGAATGTCTTTATTAATAAAAAAAATATTAATTTGTGAAAAACAACAATGGGTTTAATTTATTTGTAAAGTAATGACCCTTTGACCTTCCCACATCGGATATTTCAGGAACGTCCCAAATTAGAGTTAGAAAAATATGGTTTCCTTTCTATAAATCGAACTTCATATTATTTTTTCAGTCAACGTCACTGAACCTCTCAAATTTCGAAGTTAAAACGAATTTACTATTGCTACTGTGACGTCCATGAATGCACACTATGCAGTTTACAGTACAATGTTCTCAAGTTGGTCGTGTAGCTTATCTCTCTACTGTACCTACGCCTATGTTTATACATAAATAATAACATCCCATGCACATTACAAATGGCGACAGACGTCCGGTCGCGCAAGCTCAAATGCTTTGCCAAATTAAAAATTTTAATAGGGCCTAGTTGTGGAAAAACATTTTCCCCTTTCCCCAAGAAAAGACTGGCATTTCTATACAGAACCATTTACTACAGGCCGATTTTCGAAAAAAATGTACATATTTTCTCAAATTTATCCTACGCTAAAACTATTTTACACTAAAAAATTTAATAAAATTATCAACATTATCGTTGTCATTTGCAATTTGTAAGGCATGATTTCAAATTTTAAAAAAATAAATACATATAAGTAACAAAATATTTTCGGATATTTATTATATATTTTGTATAAAATTTAAGAAAATCTCGGACATTTAAGACCTAAATGTCCGTTAAGCGTTTCATTTGTACTTCAATACAATTTGAAAAAAGTTAACGCTTTCTTAGATATTAGATTAAAATATTTTGAATAGTAGAAAATTTCACATAATTCACTAGAAAAAAAAATCAAGAAGCAACAATAACACAGGTCATTTAGTCATGGAAGCAATATTTACCAAAACTGAAGTCATTATTATTTATTACAAATCATATAAAACATTCTAAGTGCAAACAGATTAGGCTATAACTTTTAGTATAAAATTTACTATTTGACTTTAAAATTTCATTGAAATTACAAATTTTTTTTTCACAGTAAAAATCACCTTGCTCCGAATTGTTTTCAAACAAAATAATTTAAAAACTAAAAAAACAAACACCTAAGGATAACCTTTGCGAAACGGCCAAGCCGTCGTCCTCTATAAATATTTCTTGTACATGTTTTTGAGATAAGTAATTTTTTGTTTACTTTATTAGGTAATTAAACTAAATTATTTTGGTTAATTGCTTACTTATTGCTGCTGCTTTTGTGAACTTTTCAAGAAGAAACATTCAGCGAGAAAAAAAATCACCGCTTCCGTTCTTCAAGGCCACGCTTTCAAAAATCAGACAAAGACGTATAGAGTCCGAGGATTCTTTCACCTATACTGAGTATCTGTGGACCCTTTCACCCGTACTGAATCTATTCCCTATAAGTATAACGATAATAAACGATTCAGATTATTCCGTTATTTGTTAGAAAAAAATTACCTCATAAAGGCTACCGCGGTTTCGAAACTCTATAGTTCCATCTTCAGGCCATACAAAATGTTAAATCCCTCTGTCGAGGTCGTCACAAAGTCAAACAAAACATTAAAACATACATAAAAAACACTAAGCACAATTACACATTTAAAATATTCATCATGAAATTCGGCTTGGCCAAGCTACACACGCAACTCGTACGTCGTTACAATCCGGACTGCCAAACGTTACATTTCTGCAGTCCGGAATGTAACGACGTATGACTCGCATGTGTAGCTTCGCCAAGCCGAATTTCATGATGGATATTTTAAATGTGTAATTGTGCTTAGTGTTTTTGTTGTATGTTTTAATGTTTTGTTTGACTTTGTGACGACCTCGACACAGGGATTTAACATTTTGTATGGCCTGAAGATGGAACTATAGAGTTTCGAAACCGCGGTAGCCTTTATGAGGTGAGATGATAGACCACTGACGGGAAGAATAGGACATAATCCTAATCATTTGAATATGTGGTCCGATGGCTATGTTACAATAATGAAAAAAATTACGTTTGATATCTCATTTTAAAGATGTGAGATTGTTTTTTTTTTGTTTTAAAGGCCTATTTTGTATATACAGGGCCTGAATTTTTTTTGGTGCTTTATAGCCTATTATTTATACATTTATTATTATTATTATTACACCTGCGTGGGGAGCCGCCTCGGTGGCCTAGTTGATAGCGTACTGGGCTTTCATCCCGAGGACCCAGGTTCGATTCCCGACCAGGGCTTGGCATTTTTATACGATATAAATCATCCCATCGTCTGCGTTAGCCCAAGTGTGCACAATAGTCGGACGTTAAACACAAAAAAAAAAAAATAAATAAATAAAAACCTGTGTGGGGAGAAATAGAACAAAAAAAACCTGTGTGGGGAGAAATAGAACCAAAAAAACCTGTGTGGGGAGAAATAGAACCAAAAAAAACCTGTGTGGGGAGAAATAAAACCAAAAAAACCTGTGTGGGGAGAAATATAACCAAAAAAAACCTGTGTGGGGAGAAATAGAACCAAAAAAATCCTGTGTGGGGAGAAATAGAACCAAAAAAACCTGTGTGGGAAGAAATAGAACCAAAAAAACATGTGTAGGGAGAAATAGAACCAAAAAAAACCTGTGTGGGGAGAAATAGAACCAAAAAAACCTGTGTGGGGAGAAATAGAACCAAAAAAACCTGTGTGGGGAGAAATAGAACAAAAAAAACCTGTATGGGGAGAAATAGAACCACCGCACGTAAGTGGTATACTACTCTTGGAATTCCTTAACCGTTGCGCTGAAGTATACAACCCCGTTAGTAGATTGTTTTCTGTATTTTGCAGTACACTTATTTTAGATAATCACACAAGCATCGTTTTACCATCATAGTAGTGACCTTTACTTATAGCTTACAATGTAATACACGAATGTACTTAGTCTAGACCCCAGACACTCTGGGTTGAGTACATTTTCCAGATATTTAACCTAGAAACGCCCGTGTGCTCTGCTTTCTTACTACTACGTGACACTTCGGATGCGGTTGTCAAATCTAAGACAATTATTTTTCAACATCGACACATTCAATGGCATCATACCTTCTTTGCTTTCTTATTCTCTGTTCATACTTTTCGGACGTCACGTCTGTCCGCCAGCACAATGGAATAACGGGTAACGGTCTCATGTGAATGTGAAATCCCTAGATCTACAACATCCAGCTTGGAGTGAGTTAGTTAAATGCACACAAAGAATTTCCATTTGTGCTGTGCATTAAATATCATGTAGCTACTTTCAGTCGAAATCGGCGATGCGCCACTTCTGTACGACACAATACTACGACGATCGAAAACTGAAATGCCTTTACAACTGTAATTCAAATGTATATTTTATTTATTTCTCTAACGGACAACAAAACGCCAATTATTATTTTGTTTTGAAATTTTAAAAGTGAATGGTAATATTTGGTGTCCGAAATTCAAAATCTTATTTTTTTATTTCCGTTACGTAAACAGTACATATGAGTTCATACTTTCAGTTCATCGATGATTGAACGTGTTTTAGCAGAAATCCAATTTTTAAGTTTACTGTAGCTAAGTTCTACGAAAACATAGCCTATTTATTACATATAAATTAAATACAGCTGCATCGGTGGCCTAGTTGATAGCGTACTGGGCTTTCACCCCGAGGATCCGGGTTCGATTCCCGGCCAGGGCTTGGTATTTTCATACGCTATAAATCATCCCATCGTCTGCATTAGCCCAAGTGTGCACAGTAGTCGGACGTTAAAAAAAAAAAAAAAATGTTTTTCACTACTTTTAATGTATTTTTATTGGCGAATAAGCAATTGAGTCGCCATCATTGTAAGATCCAGACCTGAAACCTTAAAATGAGCACCGATCATTCACCTTCTATTGCTGAATTCGTATGCATTTAACCCCGTTGTAAATTATTGTCAAGAGGTCATTTCACTTTTATTTGAGAACCGTCAGACGTAATGCAATAAATCATATTAATACTTATAGTTAAACTCTGGGTTCGGTGGTCGTTGTAGATAGACCAGTGTTGCCAGTCGCCGGGTATTTTTGGGGCTTACTGGTAATCATGAGGGGAAAGAAGAGCGGATAATTTTGGTCTCACCGAAATATACAAATATAAAGAAAAGTTACTTTATTCGCATTCCACTTTAGATTCCATTACAAGTGTTGACATTTTCTATACTTTGTGGCTCATTTTGTATTCAGAGTAATCTTTACACGTGATCCATGTTCTGTTCGTTTTTCTGTTCCTCAGTCAGCTCATTTTGAGACTGCCCCAGTTAAACCAACCAACCCAAACTAATACTCTTCTTGGAATTCTTGAATTGTGATTCTCGTTTTAAGACGCGTGAGTTTTGAGACTGCCGCCAGGTAAACCAACCGACCCAAACTAATACTCTTCTTACAATTCTTGAATTGTGATTCTCGTTTTAAGACGCGTGAATTTTGAGACTGCCACAGGTAAACAAACCAACGCAAACTAATACTCTTCTTACAATTCTTGAATTGTGATTCTCGTTTTAAGACGCGTGAGTTTTGAGACTACCCCAGGTAAACCAACCGACTCAAACTAATACTCTTCTTACAATTCTTGAATTGTGTTTCTCGTTTTAAGACGCGTGAATTTTGAGACTGCCACAGGTAAACAAACCAACGCAAACTAATACTCTTCTTACAATTCTTGAATTGTGATTCTCGTTTTAAGACGCGTGAATTTTGAGACTGCCACAGGTAAACAAACCAACGCAAACTAATACTCTTCTTACAATTCTTGAATTGTGATTCTCGTTTTAAGATGCGTGAATTTTGAGACTGTCTCAGGTATTTTTTTTTTTTTTTAACAAACCAACCCAAACTAATACTCCTTTTGGAATTCTTGAATTGTGATACTTGTTTTAAGACACGTGAGTTTTGAGACTGCCCCAGACAAACCAACCCAAACTAATACTCTTCTTGGAATTCTTGAATTGTGATACTCGTTTTAAGACACGTGAGTTTTGAGACTGCCCCCAGGTAAACCAACCCAAACTAATACTCTTCTTGGAATTCTTGAATTGTGATACTCGTTTTAAGACGCGTTAGTTTTGAGATGGAAATGTGCCCGAATACTCCAAGATAGAGTGATGCTGCAACATCCAAGAAGATATTCATTCCTTTTCAAATCAATAACATTCCTCACAAAAATATAATACTTATAATTATAATAAAATTTAATCATAACTGTTAGGGTTATTGTTATTATTATTTCGTAAATCGACAAAAACGAATGTCATAAAATGAATGGACCTACTATGAGAGCAGAAGTATGCTCCATTAATGTTATGGGAACCGACGATGTTTTCCCATTAAAGCCTCCAAATCACTGAAAGAAAATTTTCCCGATACTGATGAAGCGATGTCTATGACGAGAGTCCAGAGTCTAGACAATGTAAAAACATGATGGAGCGTGACATAACACAATGATAGTTTGATATTTAGAATGATTGGCGGAAGCTTGACTTCTTTGCTTGGTCGCTTAGAGGTTTAGAATAGGACCATTATAGACTATCTAGTTAACTTAAACCTTGTTCAACTTGCATCCTTGATGATCAGTGATATAATTGAGGTAAACTCGTAAGTAGCTCCTTTGTTACAGTTTACATGTGCTGTAATGGGTAAAATAGAGACGTATAATCTTCATATATCTATTTATTATCATATATTGAATTACTATAACGTCAAATAAAATTATAACAATAGTATAAAACGTAACATAGAATCTTTCACACTTAATTTCATCAAAAAATCAGAAACTTATCTTAAGTTCGGATCATCTCAAATTGTTCAAATGTTCAAGATTCGTAACTCAAACTGAAAATGCCTTTTATTTCAAATTGTCTATACTGATTTCAGTTATGTAGAACAGATTTTATAAACTAAGTCGATTTTCCAGTTCTTTGGATAGTTTCCGAACTATCTTAGTAACATCAGTAATAACCACTGTAAATATTTCACAAGATTTTGTAAGACTTGAAGTCATTCAAGACCTATAAGTCTTAGAACACGAGCGGTCTTCCAACCGTTACCTCCATGGTCTTTGGACTTCACAACAACAACGGCCCTTGCCTTCCCTCCTCTTCCTGCCTTTTTATCCATATCTCCAACTTCCCGAGTTGGAGATCAGGATAAACCTGTACAACAACAGTTTCAATCGTGCTCTTTCCCGGTTTTTATAGAAGAACGGGATGTTTCTGCTAGCACCCGCAAGACACGTCAGTTATTTTGGCCTTTAGTGCTTTCTTACTAACCTGAGTATGTGCCCCAATTAGTACATTGATTAACAATCATTTGAATACTGTAATACTCTTTCTTTACTTTTGATTTGAATAGACCTTGTAACAAGCTCGCTTCTGAAGATCATTAACCTTCTTGAAGGTGAATAACCGTTCCCCTCTGAATTCAACCTTCGAGTACCGATAGAGAATAGCAGCCTCTATGAAGATTCCAGAGCGTTATTGAAGGTTTTAATGTAAACACCGCCGCCACCCTCCCAGCTTCATTAAGTTTAGCTGCTTAGTCTAATTAGTCAGCGTTCCAATCTCTGTCTTTATTGCTAACATTGGTGTGTATCGTTTAAGCTTCAACGGAATTGAAACCCTCCGGACTATACCACAACCCGTTTTTTATCTAAAAGAAGAATTCTAATCCCTAAAATTGCCTTTGAGGCTTTTACAACACAATCCGCCCTTACAAGCTTTAGCCTCATATGCTCGAATTCTACTAGACACCCGTGCGGAAGTAAACTTCGGCATCAGTGTTAGAGTCAGATTTGTGCTTCTTCTCTATTTCTCTCTAATATCAGACTGCCATCTGGTATTAACTTTTCCAAGCTGTACAACTCCAGTAAACTGAAAATAAACGCTATGGTTCATAACTCGTTTCATTATCGTTTGCCAATTCTTATGCAAAAACGTTGATGAAGGTCTAGGTTGGAGATTACTCTCCTTTCCCGATCCATTGCCACTTCATGTTTTTATGTTATTCTGTGTAAACAATTTATAGTATCTATGTCAAGATGTGTATCATGTTTCGATGAATGAGAGTAGGTACGATGGGATCGCAAAACCCATCAGCTGATCACTCCAGCCGCTCTTGCCGAATATTCTCTCACGAAGTGTACACAGCTCTTCTAAAACTCTTATCTTCCATCGCAAAAGCCATCAGCTGATCACTCCAGCCGCTCTTGACGAATATTCTCTCACGAAGTGCACACAGCTCTTCTAAAACTCTTATCTTCCATCGCAAAAGCCATCAGCTGATCACTCCAGCCGCTCTTGCCGAATATTCTCTCACGAAGTGCACACAGCTCTTCTAAAACTCTTATCTTCCATCATCTGCAAGTGATAAATCAATTCAACCTTCTAACTTTTACAAGGATATTGTGTTAGGTTAGTATGTTACATAGTGTCTTTAAAAATGGTTGTTTTCTGCTTAGGCAGCATCCGTATAGGAAAATCTCTGGTTAGGTTTGGGTTAGTTCAATCGCAGTTTAAGATATGAGCGCGGAAGAACTCTGTTTTGTATAAAATGAACCGTTATTATGAACACAAGACAGAGACAACAGGCTTCTAGCGCCTAAAACGTTATATATATATATATATATATATATATATATATATATATATATATATATATATAGAGAGAGAGAGAGAGAGAGAGAGAGAGAAGTTTATCTGTATGTTTTTTCCGAATAATTTTTTAATTTTTTGAAATAATTGTACGAAATTTCACACAGAGGTTGTTTAGAGTCTAAGAATGTAAGGATAAACACTATGTAGGGGGTGCACCCTTCACATCCACTCCTACCACAAAACCGCTATTTTCTCAACTCAGTTATATCATCAAGCGACAAAAAAAATATTTGTTCGCGTTATTTAGCAATGGTGTTGGTCTTCACGAAATGTAAAATTTCCCCATTGAAATCCATGACCTCCAAACATTTCCTCCTTAAAAATTCAGTCCAAATTTAATAAAAAATGTATTTTTTGTAATTATCGTAGCGAATTGTAATAAATATTTCATCTAGATTTAAGCAATACGGATGCACACTGATAGGTTGCTATATAAATCTAAGCTGTGCATGAAAACAAGCAGGAAAATGGTATTTTCGAGAATAAAAGTTAGTATAAAAATGAGCTGACTGAGGAACAGAAAAACGAACAGAACATGGATCACGTGTAAAGATTACTCTGAATACAAAATGAGCCACAAAGTATAAAAAATGTCAACACTTGTAATGGAATCTAAAGTGGAATGCGAATAAAGTAACTTTTCTTTATGTTTTTATATCTCCGTAAGACCAAAATTATCCGCTCTTCTTTCCCCTCATGAATACCAGTAAGCCCCAAAAATACCCCGCGACTGGCAACACTGGTCTTATCTACCACGACCACCGAACCCAGAGTTTAACTATAAGTATTAATACGATTTATTGCGTTACGTCTGACGGTGCTCAAATGAAAGTGAAATGACCTCTTGACAATAATTTACAACGGGGTTAAATGCATATGAATTCAGCAATAGAAGGTGAATGATCGGTGCTCATTTTAAGGTTTCAGGTCTGGATGGCGACTCAATTGCTTATTCGCGAATAAAAATACATTAAAAGTAGTGAAAACAATTTTTTTTTTTTTTAACGTCCGACTACTGTGCACACTTGGGCTAATGCAGACGATGGGATCATTTATAGCGTATGAAAATACCAAGCCCTGGCCGGGAATCGAACCGGGGTCCTCGGGGTGAAAACCCAGTACGCTATCAACTAGGCCACCGAGGTGGCTAGTAGTGAAACAAAGTGGCACATAAGGCAATAATTTATTTAATAAGGTAAATTTATAAATGTTTACCATTTTCGTGAAATTAAAAAGTATAACTATGATAAAAAAAGGTGAATATAAAATGTTAGAAACGCATTTCTAGGGTAAACCGACTTCGTGTTTATTCTACGTTGTCAGAGTTCTGAGAGAGAGAGAGAGAGAGAGAGAGAGAGAGAGAGAGAGAGAGAAAGAGAGAGAGAGAGAGAGCGAAGTACCATGACATTGCAAAGTGTACGACGGTATCACTGTGACTCATGTCCAGCGATGTGCTCCAATTGTTATTTCTAATAGAGCTGCTCTCCAGAGTAATTCCACTTAGGAGGTAATAATTCGCTAAGCCTATCGACAAAAAGCCAACTCGCGAAGAGAGGGGAGGCATTCATATATAGAAGCTTTAGTATTCTTCATCGACAAGTCTTGGATAACCCTTGGTTTGAGAACAAGATGAATTCTTTACTGCTCTTCATCGGTTTGGTTATGGTAGTGGGTGTGCGATCACGGACTGCGGTCAACGAAGTCCCCGACAACGGACTCGAACAGAAGCGGGCGTTCCGTTCGAATATTCCGGGAATTTTATCGGATATCAAATTTTTATATCGGGTTTACGAGGATTGCAGTGCAAAAGATTTGAGTTTATGTTTGAAATTGAAAATAATTACCGCGTTGGATAGAGCGGCTAGGAGTGTAAAAGAACTGAAAGTCGCCGACGGGGTCAGCTTCGTGAGAGACAGTTCTATCAAGGAAGATGCGGTGCCAATTTCCGAAAACGAAATCGAAGCGAGTTTGCCCCGATCTGCTGACAGTCGTGAGGAGTCATTAAACGAACTTATGTTCAACAAAATGATTCAGTTTCTACAAAATCATGTGTTGCAGTTCAAGCTGAACGGATTCGGCGAAATCAGCAAGAACCTGTCCGAAGGTAAGACAAAATAACCTCTTTACACGCTTTTCTTAAAAAACACATTATTTCTAAAAAAACACACTTATTGGGAAGGTTATGCCGACAAAAACCTGAAAAATCGAATAATTTCTCAAAGTCTAATCATGAAATTTTGGTTGTAAATGAATACATACGCGAATTATTTTAATAAAACGAAAAAAAGTAATTTATAGTTTGAGAATAAAAAAAAATCAGTAAGTAAAATCGTTTTGAGGTTCCACAAGTATAAACATTTTTTTTTACACATTGCTGGAGAATAAACCAATTTCTATGAAATTATTCATGTAGGCGTAGTTTAGCTGTGTGTTATAGTTCAACACACTGAATATTACCATCTACATAAAACATGTTATTAACTTGCGGCCATTTTGATTTTTTCACAAGTATATGAGCTGATTTTTTGGACAAAAAAAAATCAATTAAAAATTAAGAAACACCAATTTTCTTAAAATATGTACTGAAATTTTTGCTTAAAACAAAACTCAAACTAATAAGTACAAAACAAATGTTTGGGTCGTTATTATCCCGAAACCGGGGCATGTACTGAAATTTTTGCTTAAAACAAAACTCAAACTAATAAGTACAAAACAAATGTTTGGGTCGTTATTATCCCGAAACCGGGGCATGTACTGAAATTTTTGCTTAAAACAAAACTCAAACTAATAAGTACAAAACAAATGTTTGGGTCGTTATTATCCCGAAACCGGGGCATGTACTGAAATTTTGCTTAAAACAAAACTCAAACTAATAAGTACAAAACAAATGTTTGGTCGTTATTATCCCGAAACCGGGGCATGTACTGAAATTTTTGCTTAAAACAAAACTCAAACTAATAAGTACAAAACAAATGTTTGGGTCGTTATTATCCCGAAACCGGGGCATGTACTGAAATTTTTGCTTAAAACAAAACTCAAACTAATAAGTACAAAATAAATGTTTGGGTCGTTATTATCCCGAAACCAGGTTTCGAACCAAAAGAAAAACTACGAAAATCAGTTAATCGGGATTAGGTCATATGTAAAGATTTACAACCCAAAACAACACCCTTACCTAGATTTGAACCCAGGGAGTAAATTATTTTCCAAAAAACAACTATGACAATTTTGATCACATTTTGCTAACACGTAGTCTAAAAGTACTTAAAACTTATGGGTTGAGAATTCCCAAAAGTTCCACTTGAGAGGTTGGAAATTTTTATTTTGGTAATGGCTTGGATAAGCTCGTTACCCAGCAAAATCAGTTCAACCGTTTCAAAATGGTGACTGTTCCAAATTTTTAAATGGAAATTTTGTTACGATTTCTCAAAATCTGATTTAAAACCGTAATCAGTGTCGTTTGTGCACCGCGATTATTATTCTAATAAAATTTGTATAGTTACTTTTCTAGTTAACATTATCGGGAAGAAAAACTAGCCTATAAATTCGTCTAATTTTATTTAACTATAAGTGAAGCTTTACAATATCGACGTTTTATATAATCCAATGCAACGACTTACTAAAACATCTTAAGAAATGCCTAATGGGCCGTATAAAGTCACAAAAGTTCTCACATATTTGAAAATTTAACTTCTAGTTTATAAAAATAAAAACATCAGAAAATCAGCCTTAAAGAATCTGTCGATTAGGCCTAGTTGTTGCTCAACTATTGACGACATTTGTGGTCGATTTTCGTTCCTTCTTCACTCCCAAACCGTAAATTTCTTTATTCAATCTCGAGTTTAATTATAAATTTTCATGTATGACCAAAAAAATTGTGACCGGAAAATTAGAAAATATTTTTGCTTTTTTATAGGTTGCGACCGGATATTTCGGGAGATAACCTATACGTTTTGTATATTACGAATTTGAATAAAATCGTAGAAACTTTTTTTGAGGTTATGAATTTTTGATGTTTTGAAGAGTTTTTTGACTAAACAATTTTTAAAAAATGGCCCCGATAGACATACTACAGATATGCGCCAAAAATTTATCGACACTTAACTCGCTTAGTCTCTGTAATGTCCATTCACACAGTCACAAAAACACTGACACGAAAAAAAACACTTTTTTTCATTCAAGGGAATGAAAAATATAATACTTGTTAAAAATCTCGACATCGATTGTTTTTACGATTATTGTTATTGTATAACTTTTTTTATTTTATTTAATTATTTTTATTATTTATGTATTTCTTATTTTATAACTTCTTATAGTGGAATGTAAAGAAAATATTCGTTAACAAATATCTCAAAAAAAATCATCGGTTATAAACTATATCAAACTGTATAAGTAATTTCTTAGCTGTACGAACTTTAAACTTCTACTAATTGTCATTATTTCTGGTTTAAATCCGATAAGTTTAGAGCTATACAGGCTTAGAACGCGAAGGGCCAAAGCCTTAATTACTATTAGGGTTTATATAAATTTGGTGGCAGCGAAAAAACTTTATCTATGACGTTACCACCGCCCACTAGATCTAGTTTGACGTTCCTTTATTTACTTTTATTTGTTGAAACAAAAAGGAGATTAGTTAATGAAGTGGCCGTGGTACCTAAGATACGTAGAACTGGACCACGATCATTTATTATATATGCAAACATTTCTTATATATTTTGATAAATTTTGTTTTTTCTAATGTTAAAGTTTACAAAAATTGATTATAAATAGCATATCTAGAATTATTGCGCGCGCACGCACGCGCGCACGCACGCACGTATGCGCGCGCTACACACACACACACACACACACACACACACACACACACACACACACACACACACACACACACACACACACACACACACACACACACACACACACACACACACACACACACACACACACACACACACACACACACACACACACACACACACACACACACACACACACACACACACACACACACACACACACACACACACACACACACACACACACACACACACACACACACACACACACACACACACACACACACACACACACACACACACACACACACACACACACACACACACACACACACACACACACACACACACACACAACTTATGGTATGGTTTCGAGGATGTCGCTTTTTAAAAAATACAACTTTTTGATAATTACAATAAGACTTTAATATTCACTTAAAACTTATAATAATTACTTAAGTTCGTCTCATATGCATTGCGATGCGAACTGAGTGAAACCTCGACTAACACTTATTGCCTACATAACTCCGGGGGTGGTTGAACAGCAGCTTCCCTCGAAGTTTTCCCAATCAGCTTCTTAACACGCTAAGTATAATAGTTACGAATTCTGATTTATACTTAGCTGGTAAAGAATGCAACTTATAAATATTAATTTTTTTCAACAATAGGCATGTTTATAAAATACACAATTTTATTTGAATCTAACTTACAATTAACTTCCATCATCGGTTATATCTAGTAATTTAGAGTTACATTTAACTAATAAAAGCTGAGAGTTTTTGAAATGTTTACCTATACATGTTGCGAATTCTTCAAAATAAATATTATATCTAACCTTGGGTACTAGGAATTCTTTTACAAAATTAATAATATCGTTTTCTAGGTTATTTCTTGAATCTCATTTTAGAGTTTCCAAATAATTTTAATATCTTAACGTTTTTTGGCCGATAATCTACCTTGTACAAAAATATCTGGTTTTTTCCAAAATTCACAGGTTCGTCAGAAATTGGAATTTCCGCTCGCGTATTCCCTTCGAACGGTTTGATCGCTTTCTTTATTGATCTCTTGCTGATTGATCGCGTTATCTTCTTCCTCCGAATCAAAGTTTACTATCATCGACTGACTATCGTCTAAATCTTGAAAATACAGTTGGGTTGACTCAGCTGTAGTCTTCTGAAATTCTTCGTCCACAGAATTTTGACGGTCCTTTGATACCTTTTCGGTGACATTAAGTTGAATTCTGGATAATGTGTCCGCGTTCTGGTTTAATTTACCTTTTTTATATTTTATTTCGTAGTTGTATTCTTCTAATTTTAATCTCCATCTTAAAAGTTTAGAATTCGGATCCTTAACAGAGAACAACCATTGCAAAGGTTTGTGATCTGTATAAAGTTTGAACTTTCTTCCAAATAAATAAGGCCTAAAGTGTTTTGTCGCCAATACGATTGCGAGTAATTCCATTTCAATTGAGGAATAGTTGTCTCACTAGCCGCCTGGGTGGTCTAGTGGATAGCGTACTAGGCTTTCACCCCGAGGACCCGGGTTCGATTCCCAGCCAGGGCTTGGCATTTTCATACGCTATAAATCATCCCCATCGTCTGCATTAGCCCAAGTGTGCACAATAGTCGGACGTTAAACTCCGAAAAAAAGAAAAAAAAAAGTAAGTCTCACTGTCATTACGAGTTCGACTAGCATAGCTATGGGAAGGTGTTTTCCGTTTTTATCTTCGCGTAAAATTGCTCCTATTGCAAAATTGCTAGCGTCAGTGGTTAATATAAATTCCTTTTCGAAATCGGAGTATTGTAAAATTGGTTAGTCAATATGTTTTTGCATGTTTCAAAGCAATTCAAGTAGTCGGGGTTATTAGGGTCAATTTTGGCGTTTTTCTTTAAACAACTGGTAAAAGGTTTAGTTATTTTTGCGAAATTTTTAACAAATTTTCGGTAATATCCAAGTAATCCGAGAAATCCCTTTATTTGTTTAGCTGTTTTCGGAATTGGGTAATTTTTTATAACTTTTATTTTTTTCTGGGTTGGGCTTTACTCCATCTGGTGTTACTACGTATCCTAAATAAGCAACTTCCTTTCTTAAAAATTCCGTTTTGTCCAATTGTATTTTGAAATTAGCTCCCCTTAATCTATCAAATGCCTCTCTCAGTCTTTGCACGTGTTCTTGTAAGCTAGTTGAATATATGATAACGTCATCAAGATAGACTAGGCAAGTTTCGTTCTGGATTCCACGTAACACGTTGTTTATTATACGTTGAAAGTCGGTGGGCTGTTTTTCAGTCCGAACGGCATTCTCAGAAATTCATAGTGTCCCGTGCGGTTGAAAAAGCTGTCTTATCAGTGCTGTCGGGATGCATTTCGACCCGATGAAAGCCTGACGCCAGGTCCGAGGTCGTGAAATATTGTGATCTCCCCACTTTGTCTAATATGTCTGTTATACGAGTTATGTCTCGTTATATGTCTCGTTATGTCTGTTATGTCACTAATATGTCTGTTATGTCTCGTATTACGAAGTGGGAATTTGTCGTCAATAGTTTTTGAATATAGTTCTCGGAAATCAATTACTAGCCTAAACTTTTATCTGTTGGATGCGTTTGCTTTTTTTGGATCAATCCGTACGGGTGAATTTCACGGTGAATGTGAGGGTCGAATTATTTCTTGGTCAAGCATTTCCTGGATTTGTTTATTTGCCTCCTTGCGATAAATTTCCGGGTATCGGTAGTTTCTTGTGTATACGGGTATTTCGTCCGTTGTCCTGATTACATGCTTAATTTGGTTAGTGAACGTCAATTATTATTTTCATGGTGGAATGTCAGAATATTCAGAAATTAATTTTAAAATTTCTCGTTTTTCCTCAGTGTTCATATGATCTGTTCTAATTTTTTGTAAATCTAATTCGTTTGATTATTACTTAATTTACAAATTTTGAAATTGCTTAGCGGTTCTACATCCATTGGTTCAACAATTAAACGTCTATCTGATTTGTATTATTAATTACAGGACAATAACTCTCGCCATTTTCTACTTTTACTATTCACTGCGGTATTTCTATCCCGTCTTTCTGCCTGTGGGGTAATACTCCTCCATTGTACATATTGTGAATTTTTATTTTTACCGTTTGTTTAGATCGTGCTCTAATTACATAGCAAGTGGTACCTTTTTCTTTTACTTCTTTATTATTATTAATATTATTTTTATTAGGCTCGTCTGTGTTAAAGAATTGCATAGGTATCTTCTTGTCACAAAATACTAATTTATTATTTACGAAATCTAAGGTAATTTTTAATTCCCTAATATTATCCAGTCCAAGTAACAAGTCAAAATCTTTGTGAAAATCAAATAAATAGAATTTTAAAATCTTCCTTCCTAAAATTGGTAATTTGCAGCTAAATTTTCCTTTCGAAATTCCATGTGCTGTGCTTACTTCAAACGGTTTTTGTTTAATAGTATGCTTGAAAATATTAAAACCAAATAGATTTTTTAATAAATGATCTGGTACTTCCAGTGTCAATCAATATTTTAAGATTAGTTTTTGGGTCTGTTACGTATGGTAAATTGTTTGTGTTATTTTCTATATGCATTATGGAAAATTTCTGTTTAACGTCGTGAGTCCTAAAAAATTATTTTGAACGTTTTCGTTTTCTTGTGTGAATCCGTATGCATTGTCTTCTTCAGTAAAATTATCGAAAGTGTCATAACCGTCTTGTGTTTCGCTATAATCTTCCTTGAAGTTATAGTCAATTCCAGTCTGTTCAGCTAATGAAATATTCGGCATTTGCTCTACGATTTGGTCAATCGAACTGGTTTTATTTTCTTCACCAACCGGCTTTCCTGTTATCTGGTACAGTTTGTTTTGTCTGATCGGGTTTCCCGTTTGACGTGTAGATATACTCATCGGTGTGGGTTGATAAGTTTGATTAGTTTGTTGTGTAAGATTTCCGAATTGTTTCTGCTGTTGGTTATGGCTTACAAAATTTTTTCTGTTAAATTGGTTAGGATTATTTTGTGGAAATTGTTTATATTGATTTTGGAAAAATTGGTTATTAATCAAAGGTTTACGATTTGGTACATTTTGGGTTTTAGGTGGTACGTTTTGCCGATTATTTTGAAGCAATTTATAATTTTAAACTGAAAGTAGTTAGTCAACATATTTAAAGCTTCATTAAGCGTACTAGGGTTTTTTGTACGCATCAGAGATCCTAATGGTTCTTGAAAACCCCTTAATAACACTCTTAATGCTAATTTCTGAACATAGGCACACAAAATATCTTTTGCATGCGTTTTTTCTTTGTTTAAAAAGAAAGCTATCTGTAGGTTTAATAGTTTTTGAACTCTTTCATAGAAATGAAAAGGTGATTCGTTATCTTCCTGCTTTAATTCTGCCATTTCCAAATTTAAAGTAAAACAATCTCTATTGTCCGAATAACTAGTTAGTACAGTATTTTTAACATCATCCCAAGCATAAGTGTTTGAATTTACAACAATTTCTAAGGTCTGGCTCTTTAGTTTAGAAAATATGGATGAAAACAAATATTCATTTTGAAAATCTTCCGGATTTTCAGTTACAAAGAATCTATTAACAATTTTATCACAAACAGAAATGAACCTGTTGACCATAGCTGTCCCGCCTCGTTAACAGTTATATATATATATATATATGGTATGGTTTATTTACCTAGATCCACCTATTGTAGTCCATCTATCATAAATACCATCAATTGTAGTCCAGTTTTTAAGCCCTATATATTTCTGAAGCCTGATGATAAATGATAATAACGGTTTGGGTCCAAGTACAAAATATACCTTTCAGTCTTGAATTTCTTTTCACGAAAAATATTCAAACAGTTTTTTGTAATTGCATCTGTCACCTCCCAATCAAATGTGGTCCACAACCATTGTCTGACACCAGGTATCAAAACACCCTTGAATGTGGTCCCAATCGCGTATCATTTTACATTTGATTGTGGGCCAGAGCGACAAGTAGTTATATACCCCAATTGTGGTCCGCCTGCAATGTTGCCAGATTTATTTTGTATATTGATGAAGGCCTGCTTAGCTTCCAATACAACATTCGACTCTTTGCGTATGGGTTAGTAAAAATATTATTATTTATTATTCTGAAACATATGATCTCTTGTTGTTTCTTCACCATTTTTAGTAGTTTATTGACAACACTAACCCTAATAAAATTGTCCGAATGTATTTTTGTCTATCAGCAACAGAATTACTTCTCAAAATGAATAATTTCAAGTAGGCTGGAAATGGCCATATTGTTAACAATTGATTTTGGCCAGTGAGCATCAAAATAGAAATGATGAAGATACTTGGCTCAAGCTAATCGAGGCCGGAAAACGATGTCAACCCTAGTGGCTCCAGGAACAATAACCCGAAACTAATTATATGAAAAAAAAAAAATCATACGTAATGTAATGATATTTACAAGAAGTCTTTTGGAAATGATTTAAAATAACCTAGGCTATTGATATTACTCGGTTACAGGCTAGTTGTTGAAGAAAATAGATAAATTAATAACATTTGATAATATTTGAAGGTAAATTGAAATAGATAAAATAACTATTTGGATAAAATAACTATAGGCCCTAATATAAATCAAAATTGGAAAGTAATAAATGAAGCCGAACTTGTTACCAAAAATAGGTTAATAACCTGCATGTATTGATTAGTATTTAATTAAAATTATTATTTAAATTATTTAAATAAATTAAATTATTTATTTAATTATTTATTTAGTATTTAATTAGTAAACCTAATTTGCAATATTTGCAGGCATTTGCTAGGTATTGCAGTAACCTATAACTAGAAATATTTATAATAAATGAAAATAAACGATTAATTAAAACACAAAAACATATTCAACATATAACAATATACAGTAGAAACTCGGTTAACCGTCACTCTTTTAACCGTCACTCTCTGTTATCCGTCATCATCCAACATAGTCAATAAGTAATTTTGCGAAGCGCGATTATTGTTCGAAGCGACTGTCGGAGCGCCGTAATAGGAAGCGAGTGTACTCGCCAGGTTACTGATTAGTATTGATAAGTACGTTGTGTATCTCAGTAGTGTTTGTTGTGTCGAGTAACCGCTGCTTGTATATCGGTGTTTACTGTATTACCGTGACGTTGTTACTGAACTGTGGTGTTACTGTACTGTATTGTACCGTTGTTTCTGTGTTTTATTACAAAGATGGCTGAAAAGCGAAAACGTCTTGTGCTAGGCTTAGATCAAAAGCTTGAAATCATTAAACGTTTGAGGAAGGTGAAACGGCGACCAGTATTGCTCAGATTTACGGTGTTGGAAGAACAACAGTGAATGACATTAAACGTGACGCTGAAAAGATAGAGCAGCATGTGTCAAAACTGCAAAGCACTGATGGAGCTGTTAAACGTCGTAAAACCATGAAGCCTGCAAAATATGATGAACTTGATAACGCTATGTATCAGTGGTTTATTCAAGCCCGAAGTCAAGGAATTCCACTTTCAGGCCCCATTATAATGACCAAGGCAGCTGAAATGCATAAAAAACTAGATGGTGACCCAAACTTCAAAGCTAGCATGGGATGGCTTGATAAGTTTAAATTCCGTCACGGCATCCGACAACTTGATATTAGTGGAGAAAAGCTTAGTTCAAATAGTGCAGTTGTAGTTGACTTCCAGGAAGAATTTAAGTTAAAAATATCTGAGCTTAAACTAAAGAGGGAACAAGTTTACAACTGTGACGAAACTGGACTCAATTGGAAAGCCTTACCACAAAAGACTCTCGCATCGCTTTCAGAAAAAACAGCCCCAGGTTTTAAGATTCAAAAAGATCGAATCACTGCAATGGTCTGTGCAAATGCAACCGGGAATCATAGATTGCCGTTGGTGGTTATTGGAAAAGCCAAAAAGCCTCGTGCATTCAAAAATTTAAACGCACTGCCTGTGAAGTATTACGCTCAAAAAACGCTTGGATGGAACAAACAATTTTTCAGAATGGTTCCAAAATGAATTTGTACCTCAAGTCAGAGCACATCTTGCACAAAATAAACTGCCCCAGGAAGCACTGCTGCTCATGGACAATGCGCCTTCACATCCCTGTAACGAACTCAAAAGTGATGATGGCAAAATAACATGCTTCTTTCTCCCTGCGAATACAACGCCACTTATCCAGCCAATGGACCAGGGAATTATCGAGAACATGAAGCGTCGTTACAGAAAAGAGTTTATCGAAAGCTTGCTGTCATCTGATAATGCAACATCTGTTAAAGAATTTTGGAAATGCTACAATATAAAGGATGCAATCTTCAACATTGCTAGTTCATGGGCTGAACTGACTGTGGCGAACTTGAAGAACGGTTGGAATAAATTATGGCCTGAATCTACATCGACTGATGATCCCGAAGAAACTGACAGTGTTACTGTTGACGAAATAGTAAACATTTGTACCAGTGGACCTACCAGTGAATCACTGACAACAGAAGAAGTAACGGATTGGCTGGAATGTGACAAGCAGGATGAAGGCTTTGAAATTTTGAGTGACGATGAGATTATTTCAAATGTCCTTGCCATTGAAGAAGAGGTTGATGCAGACGAAGTCGAAGATCCTACGATTGATGAAAAGCCGACTACAAGCCACTCCGAAGCAGAGACAATGCTATCAAAGTGCATAGACTGGTTTGAAAGACAAGAGGAAGCAAGTGCAACACAGATTTTACTTCTCCGCAAAATACGGAACATTGCTGCGCAAAAAGCCCGAGCCTCGAAGAAGCAGAAGAAGATGACCGATTATTTCAATGCATAAATATTTTATAACGTAAGCATAATGAGGTTAATGTACAGTACGGTTTAATGTAGCCTATTTAAAATATATAATCAATGCATTATTTACAGTACATAGTAACATGTTTTCATTATTGTTTTATCCAAAACCAGTGGGGATTTCTGTTATCCGTCTATTCTCTTAACCGTCACAGTCCCGGTCCCGGCGGTGACGGTTAATAGAGTTTCTACTGTACTTGTATTTTGTGACATGGTATTCAGTTCATTGGTAGTTCTGTGAACTGTAGGCCTCAATCAGTATGCGTCAAAACACAAACATTAGTTGTGTTATGTAAACACCATCGACCTTTATTGTTTTTCAAGACATTAAAAAATTACCTAAAGTTATTAAAATTGTCAGATTTAGAATACCTTCATGAAAACCTTTCGCTTGATACCCCATTTAATAGGTTTCAAATAAAAAAATATATCCTGGCCCATATACTGGACCGCCAAGCAGCCATCGTGCATTTTTGAACCTTCAATTTTTTTTAATGCGCATTGACTCATATTTTACTCAAGTAATGAATTTCAAAGCCTAACAACTTTTTTAAAAAAAAATAATAACAAAAATTACGAAAATGCAAAAATGTTGTCACGATGTCCCTGACACGTTAAGGAGTCCAAAATATTACTGACCGTCATCATGCGGTTCATGGCACTGAAGTTTTTTAAATTTGGAATGTACTAATCAAGATCTTTGGTTTGAGACCCTAATTGATTGATTTCAATTTTAAAAATTTCAACCTATATTTTGGGCCGCTAAAATGAAATCTTACATTTATGAACCTTGATTTTTTTTAAAATGTGTAGTAATTGATATTTTACTGAAGTAAAAAAAATTCAAAGCTTAACAAAGCTTTGTAAAAAGATTTAAAAAATATAAAAACAAAAACTGCCCTAATGGGTCTCCTGCACTCTAGAGGCACCAAATCTCTAATTTATTTGAATTTCAATGCTAACTAATTATTGAAAAGATGAAAAAGTTAAAGAAAATACAAAAATATTAGTCATGGGGCATTTAGCGCTTCAAGGAGCTAACATTTGTTAAATTTGGATTGTACTAATCAAGACCTTTCGTTTTATACCCCACTTGATAAGTTTCAAAGAAAAGAAAAATATTTTCCGGCCCGTAATTTGGATTATAAAGCAGCCATTGTGCAATTTTGGGACTTAAAATTTTTTATTTATGTAGTGGCTCATATTTTACTCAAGTACTTAATTTCAAAGCTCAACGACTATTTGTTAAGAAGATAAAAATAATTTACGAAAATCGCAAAAATGACCCCCATGGGACCCCTGGTGTACCAAGGGAGTCCAAAAACTAATCAGCAAATGCCCTTCATGTCATATACGTTTTTACCAAATTTCGTAAAAATCGGACAAAGTGTTCAAGAGTAATCACGTAACAAACAAACAAACCAAAAGCAAGATCGAGTTAAAATATACACCTCATTTCCTTCCGTCAACAAATATATTCAGAAATTAAACTAAAATGGATCTATCTTATAAAGAAGTATTGAACAGCTGTGTTCTAGTACATCGAAAATCTAGCGTAAGAAGTAGTTTATCTATGAACTGGTATATTTTTAGTAAATTGATTTAAACGGGAAAAGTAATGTATCTATGTGATAGTTATAAAAGCTCTTGAAACGTCCTTACAGCATATAACAAACATATAAGAATTAAATCATATAAAAATTATGATGTTAATTATTACATTAAATCTACAAGCCTAAACTATAAAACCAGTGCTGGAAAGTAAAGTTAATAATCACTTGTGTGTTAATAGATTGTATATCTTAATTGAAAAGAGTGTCTTCATTTTTTTATCAGAAATGTGACAGCTGGAAAAAAATAACTTTGGTAAATTAAATATAGATGCAAATGCTTGAATTATCCCTGTTGGCTTAATAACAATTTGCCTATGGTCGTATGTTTTTTCCTATTATTTATTTATTTACTCGCAATTTTGTCCTCTCACGAGGATCCAACAGAGGCGTCAAAAATCCTACAAAAAGGAATAAACGAGATTTCAACATGGCTCAAGAAGTGGCGAATCAAGGCTAATGAAACGAAGTCAATAAATGTCACCTTCACCTTAAAAAAGGGTATATGCCCACCAGTAACGCTTAATAACGTCGAAATTCCACGAGCAGATCATGTCAGATACTTAGGTTTACACCTGGACAAGCGACTTACATGGCAGAAGCACATCTTTACCAAACGCAAACAGCTGGGACTGCAAATACGGAAGTACTATTGGTTAATTGGTCGCCGTTCGCAACTGTCAATGGGCAACAAACTTCTTCTTTACAATGTTATGCTTAAACCAATCTGGACCTATGGTATCCAATTGTGGGGGACCGCCTCTCATTCCAACATTGAAATCTTGCAGAGATTCCAGAATAAAATGCTACGAATGGTAACCGACGCTCCATGGTACGTGACAAACGAACAGCTGCATCACGACCTTCAAGTATATACAGTCAAACAAGAAATTCTGCGTCATACGAAAACCTACAAAGAAAGGATCATAAACCACCCAAATCGCCTAGCGAGAGTCTTGATGGAGGAAACTCGCGCAACTCGTCGACTTAAACGGAAAATGCCCCAAGACATACTTAAATAATAAAGTAAAGTAGGATGTGACCTAGTCGCATTCCGAGCATGTCATGACAAGTCCCGACCTACCTACTACTTAATGTCCCCCAATATGTGACAGATTGTAGTGAATAAAAAAAAAAAAAAAAAAAAAAAAAAAATTTATTTACTGGTACAAATTTCCCATAGAAGGTAATAAATTACCTGTATACGGCACGGCACAGTTTAATATAAAACAATCATACATAGTTTATCTTAAAACTGAAACCAAAAAACTAAATCCAAACCAAATTCAAAGACGTACATTACCTTAGAAACCACAACCAATAACTTATTTCAATATATCTATATAATTCTTTCCAATTAATGACTATGGTAACGATGCATTTGGAAGCAGCCATTTTTTTCAATTTATTTTTAGTGTGTCCTTACTTACATTGAAATAGCTTTTAGGTCATTTGTTAGTCTATTAAAATACATAATAGCTGTGTTTATATTCTTTTTTTTACCAGGTTCTTTATATACAGCCTTGTAATACTGTTACTATTTATAAATTCCTTGCTTAAATTATAATAATTTCTTAACAACGCTGTCAAAATATAACTCTGATTTACGTTTAGTATATGTTTTTGAAATTCAGCATCATTACTTATTATTTTTAACATCCTTTTTTGTAAATTATATAATGGCAAGGAGAATTATAATATGCTCCCAGCCTATTATACCGTATGTGGCAATACTGTTGAAAAGCCCATAATATATTTTTAATATAGTTTTACTTGACATAATCTTTTTTAATTTAACAAACACATATGCCAAATACTTAGTTCTATTACGTAAATTAATTATATGATCCGTCCATTTCTTATATCTATTAAAGAAAACACCTAAATATTTAGTACTATGAACATTTAAAAAAATTATTATTTAAAAATATTCTTAGTGCTAGTGGTAATGTTGGTACACTATTTGCAAAAGTTACATATACAGTTGTTTGAATTATATATGCTTGATTTATCTCTTTTGACCAATAGCCTTGAATTATCACTGTTAGTCAGTATTAATAATAAATTTAATAATAGCTTAACCATATATCCTGATTTAGCTCTTGGTTACCTTCCGACCGTATATGCTGTTTTAGCTGTTGGTAAATAAAATCGAATCTGACACAAATTAATTTCTCCAGTCGTACATGCTTATTTAGCTATTGATCACTGATATATTGTCAATCACTGATATAATAAATAGCTATTGATTACTGAATATATTACTTAATATAGATTTTTACTCAAATTAATTTTTCCGATCGTACATGCTGATTCAGCTGTTGGTCAGTAATAATAGAAAGTTTATTACTATTATTAACCTCTGGCTTAAAAGTTTTTTTTTTAAATCCTTTGACCGTACATGCGAGTTTTGCTGTTGGCCATATGAACCCATCTCAATAGTAAACCTAAATTTAAAAACGCCAACGAACCAGTAACCTGAGATTAAGAAGAAATATTTCAAATGAAAAATAATTCAAGAAATTCAAATTTAATCTTAAACAACTTTATTAGTACAAATAACTTGAAACAAATATTAAATAAAACAAAATATATTATAAATTGACGTACAAAATGAGACAATAAAATAAAATAATAGTTCAGTACATCAATACATGAAATGTACCAAGGAGCTTTTCAAAATCAATAATTTTTCCACTTTTTAAGAAAAGGAATTTAAATGGTGTAAGTAACTGCAGAGGAATATCCTTTGCTGACTGCGTTTCTAAATTGTTCACGGGGATGCTGCTTAAGAGACTGGAGGAATGGGTTTTGAATAATGAAGTACTAACCGAATTTCAGGCTGGTCTTAGGAAGGGTTATAGTACTTGTGATAACATTTTCAGTCTTACAAATATTATTAGGTTGAAGGTAAAAGAAAAAGGTGAAAACTTTACTGTTGTTTGTGGACTTCAAGGTGGCGTTTAACTCTCCAGTCAGACAATATGTGTACTATAAACTTTATTCTACAGATGTTTGTAACAAATTTCTAGAAGTCTTGAAGACGGTAGTCTATATATGGATACCGAGACCAGAGTGTGGACCTGACAAACAGTTTCAGAACAGGGATATGTATTAACTCCTCTGATTTTTTCCCTTATATTTGAATGGTATACATTTTTGAAGCTTTCAGAAGGTGGTGTTCTTGTAGCAGGTGTTAAAATAAGATGTTTATGCAGATGAGATATGATTGTGATAGCGGATCATCCGGGAGTATTGCAGGCTATGATTGATAATTTAGCGAAATACTGCAGGCTTTGGAGTTTGACATTGAACCTGTTTGAAACAAAAAAAGAATTTCATTAGGAAATTACCGAAATTCTTAAATATACTTTATTAAAAATATTTTTAAAATTAATAAAAAAAATAATATATTTCAAATATTTTTTTTAAAACATTATTATTAAGTAATATTAAGAAACAATTTTATTGTTTTTCTAGGATAGACTAGGATAGAGTATGAGGGTAGGATAATTGAACTTTTGAATTGAATAGTAAAACATTTCGGCATCAACTTTAAAACAACATTCTTTGCTGTTCAGTAACATTAGTGCTAAACCTTTCAAATTAGTTTTTTTAAATGAGCAAACAAATAAATTTCACTTACTTCACTTAGTAATTCAGATGGGCCTCCAGAATGGGTTTGTTGCACTACAGAAATAGTTGAAATAGAAAATCCACTTTTATTTCTCCGACGGCAATCTGCAAGAAGTTCTGCACCTTTAAGAAAGAAAATTACAGTTGTCTCATTAGTCTCATAAATCTTACTGTCTACCATCTTAATGAAAAAAAATCTTCATGCTGATATGTTTTTATAAGATGCCAAAAATATTATCTCTCCTAAAACTTGTTGCTTAACAAGAGTATTTATTGATATCAAGAGTCCGAGCTGTGCTTATTTAGAGCATTTCCGAATGCCCTTATCGGCACAAACGCAACCTAAAGCCATTACACTTTAAGAAATGCTGATGCCAGCTACTATCGCGTTGTGCGGCTTCGCAGAATCGCAGGAAGTAGGAAAGGTGCTGCATCAATCACATACTGGCATTCATACGTACACAAACACATACGATACGTGTGCCGAAACATGTCAGTGATATCCGTGTAACGGCCTACATTGACTAATCACTCATTAGTAATAGATTCTAATTATAACAAATGGATAATATCATTATTGTTATTATGACCAATCATTTTCTTAAAATTATAATTTTTGTCCTTAGGTATATTTATGTCATAGTAGGCCTAATGTGTAACCACTCGCAAACACACAAGCATCGCGAAATTAAAGCGAGGCCAATAAATGCAATAAGTGCGTCTTGGTTTTTTTTTAATAATAATTTAATATGTTACAACCAATATTATATTTTTAAAACAAGAAATAAAACTCCTATATACACAAAGAATGAAACAATGTGATTCGGTAACAATGGTCTTAACGAGTTAATTGCTGGCATACAAAAAAAAAATCAGACTTTTCTTACTTTTTAATATTCAAACAAAATATTGCTACAAAACTTAAATATCAGGCCATATCAATTTTACTTTTATTATTTTGGGTATTGTTTAGGCTATATTTTCATTTAATCTATTGAATGTTTAGAACATTCAGATTCTATACCAATTTTGAATGAACTGGGCTAGTTAAAAACTTGTTTGAATTAATGAAATAAAAATAAATGTAATAAATAAATGTATTTGTACTGAATGCGGGCTATACAATTGGGTAAAACTGAATTTTCAATTAGCTTCAAACTGCACATTTTTGTGTAACAATTTAAATAATAATTTGTTAATAACTTTTTAAATAACTTATGTAGCGACATTTTTAAAACTATAAAAAGTGTATAGAAATGTATGCTACAAATTCTTTACAAGATATTTTATAAGCTGCGTATAACGAAAAATGTTGGCGTACATCGTATTTATTTAGTATGACTCGGCGTGATGTGTCTACAAACGACGACGTACGACTTTTTTTCAATCCAACTGTCATTTCTAATATTACAAGTCTTCGGTAATAAGTTTTATGAAAAATAAGGAAGTGAGTTTTATTGTTAGCTAAGTTGATCCCTGTATTACTACTAAGAATGAAACTGTAGAAACCATTGACTTGTAAAATACTGAAGGAGTGTTTGGTTTACTATAATACACAAATACCTCTAAACGATTAAATAAAACATTAATTAAAACAAGTTTAATTAATTACCATCCCTGCAATCGTTTTGAGCCAGTTTGATCTTTTTAAAGTATTTTCAAACACTTGTAGAACCATGTTTTACCGAATTGTATGACCTACATTCAGTTCTACCAGTTGTTAGGAAATTTGTAGGTTAAGTTAGCAATTTTTTTTACTTTTTATCAAGGCTAGCTTAATAATTTTAATTGTCTTGTTACCAACTGAACTTTGTAATTTTATGTTTAGGCCTACGTGACATATACTTGTAACTTATTCGAAATACTTGGGGACTAAGCAAACACCTGTGGTTTCAATAAGCGTTAAAATGCTAAAACATGATGGTATTCATTTTAAATCACATTAATTCACTACAATAAAATTAAATTAAATTGCATTCAATTTAAATTTGAAATTGAATTAAATTAATTCATTACTATAAAATTTATTTTTATAATTTATTTATAAAAATATATTTTGGCAACCAAGTATACAATAAAATAAACTTGATTGTTTGAAAGAAAAAAATATAGGCCTACATTTTTGTGCTTTTTATGAACAATCTTAAAAAAGGAGGACCTTGAGGTCAAAAATAAAATTTTTATTCAAAAATAGACTATTTGGATTTGGAGGATCCAAAAATATAAAAAAAAATTGTATGTATTATTTAGTCTTACTCTAAATATAAACGTGGTTCTAGCGGAAATGACCGATTACTGTACGTGTGTACATTAGTTCTAATTATGCCCATGTTATTACAAGTACACCACATAATATACCTAAAATATTTTAAAACTGTCAATAATGTGAGTGAAAAACCCAGATAACCATTAAAAATGTGAATTACATTAAGGATAAATAATTAGTAACTATGTGCATGACAATATCATAGTTAATAGTAAATATTTAAGCGAATCAAAATTATTTTGTATTTGATTAAAACATAAGAATAGTTAAATTTCAAACTTACCTGGTATCAACTGGAAAATTGAATTCACTCTTTTGTACATGGTAACTTCAAAAACACAGTCTGGTCAGCACTGCTCGTAGCAAACATAGGCTACTATACAGAGAAGTAGTAATCTAATGAAAGATAACACAGGCAAACTGGCAACGCCGGAAATAAGGAGCTAAATACCGCGAAAACTCCTGCAACGTCATGGGACCACAAATGACAGTGTTTTGACACCCCTAATGTGGTCCAGATTTGTAGTCCTCGTGGACCACAATGACAGGTAAAATGATACTCGCTAGGACCACAATCGCGTGATCTAGAAAACTATATATATATATATATATATATATATATATATATATATATATATATATATATATATATATATATATATATATATATATATATATATATATATATATATATGTATATATATGTATATATATATGTATATATATATATATATATATGTATACATATATATGTATATATATATATATATATATATATATATATATATATATATATATATATATATATAGAGAGAGAGAGAGAGAGAGAGAGAGAGAGAGCTAGAGAAGATTTAATTTTTTACAACTAATTAACGATAAGAAAGAAAGATACTTCTTGTCAAGAAGATTTAAATTTCTCTTATGAGTTTTAAGCATTATTAAAACACATGACGGAAGAAATCTTTAAAAATAATTTTTCCACCGGATTATTCTAGAAAATAACGACATACACGCCAAATTTAAGGGGTCGGTGAACGAAGTGGCTAAAGACTCCGGCCATGAGCTGCGCCTCAAGGTCGATTTTTTCCGATTTTTACAGGTTATCATCGCCGTACCTTTAAAGCAGAAGGTTCGAGATACAGTTACTGCTGTAAGATTTACCCTTTCCGTTAACGCCGATCTCTCGTCCTCGTCTAACTGTCTTAAAGTATAGTCGTTCAAAAAAAACGCTTTTATAGTTTCTAGTGATGTGCGCAAACATATAGACGGGCACATGTGGATAGTTTTTATACTCAAGAAACCTAAAAACGTTATATCCGCTCCACAAAAATTTCTTTCGAAAATTTCAAAATAGATTTCGGTATTAGAATGTTTCTGGGGATATAAAAATCCGTTAAGCTGTTTCAAAAATGGCCAATCTAAATCTTAAAACCATAAATTTTACACTTATTTGAAAATATGTTTTCACGTAGTCACTGCTGAAATCTGCTAATATCATTTTGATTTAAAATTTAAAATATTGCTTTATCAAGGTTTCGCGCTGATTATGAGACTTCCAAAAAGTTATAAATTTTACGGTTAGAATTAATTTATTTTCGTTTTTATTGAAAATACGGTAATTAATAATTTTGTACGACTCGGTGGCCTAGTTGATAGCGTACTGGGCTTTCACTCCGAGGACCCGGGTTCGATTCCCGGCCAGGGCTTGGCGTTTTCATACGCTATAAATCATTCCATCGTCTGCATTAGCCCAAGTGTGCACAATAGTCGGACGTTAAACACCACAAAAAAAAAAAATATTGAAAATACTAAAAAAATACTAACGTAGTAAAATGCCCGTTAATTTAAAGTTAATAATGTTGCTACTTTTAGAAAATTCACTACTATCACGTTACCGAAACAGTTGTGAAAACGTTATCTCTTAACCGTTTAAATACGGTAGCAATTTTTTTTAATGCTACTTGTGTTATTGTCTTACAACGTTAAATTTAATTCCACGATCATAATTAGCGTCAAAATGCTAATTTGTACATATGTAACGCTCATTACAAAAATAAAATAAAATTTTCACAAAAAACATATGTCGGTATCTGAAAATTTGCGCTCAAGTTAGCGATACAGCTGCGTGCAGCAATATTTCTAAATACTTGTATTTGTGAGACCCTTATAGGCCTTACCACTCTGAAGCCGTTTTTCCCGTATTATCTTTTGCACGTTTTAAATATGTTATTTAAAACCAAAATTACTCATATGAGAATTTGAAGCACACTGAAATTGGGGGAATTTGCTTTGCCTTCATTGATTAATTCTTCAAACTTTATAGGGTTTGGTAGGCCTGGCATAACGATCAAAGACTTTTTTGTGCATCTAAACCTCCTGGATTCTAATCAGTAGACCTTCAATGAGTTTTAGCTGTCCACTGACTAGCTTATTCTGCTGGAGGCCCTCAGGATCCTGGAAGCTAAACACCATTTGCTTCCTGCAGGCATTTTCGGTCCCGCATTGAATGCGCATGGTTCTACGTGGTATAATATTCCTTGTTTAAAGGCCTCTAATCTTGGAGTATGTTCACCATCAGCTCCATCACCTCAGCCCAGTAAGGGTTGTGCTGTTAACATCTACGTTTTGGTCTACTGCCTTTCTAGGTTTAATTAGCAACCTCACTGCTGCCTACGCCTCTCTTCTCAGTTTGCAATTTTGCGCTCCCGATAGTAGTTCGTAGACGGTTAGTTCTCACTTTTCATTGCAGGTCAGGTTGATCTACCCTGCGTCTCCACTCAGTTGCAATTCGCCGATTGTGGGTTCCGTTTTTTTTTTTTTTTTTTTTTTAACGTCCGACTATTGTGCACACTTGGGCTAATGTAGACGATGGGATGATTTATAGCGTATGAAATGCCAAGCCCTGGCCGGGAATCGAACCTGAGTCCTCGGGGTAAAAACCCAGTACGCTATCCACTAGGCCACCGAGGCGTCCGATTGTGGGTGCAATCGGTAGTGGGCCGATTGTACAGCCCCAATTTTGGAGCTTTGTGGGTTTTGACGGTTTGATCCCATAAAGAACCCGTCATTCATAGATAGGCTAGATTAAAATTGAAAATCGCCTGATTTCCAGAGTCCCGCATACTTAAACTAAGACTAGCCGCCTAGGTAGTCTAGTTGATAGCGTACTGGGCTTTCACCCCTAGGACCCGGGTTCGATTTCCGGCCAGGGTTTGGCATTTTCATGCACTATAAATCATCCCATCGTTTGCATTAGCCCAAGTGTGCACAATAGTCGGACGTTAAACCCCCCCCAAAAAAAAAAAAAAAATTAAACTAAGACTATGATTAGCCATGCACGCGGAACGTTCCACCTTGGCTTCAATGAGGATTTGAACCCACTAGCAGATAAATTGCCACACGTTTATGATTGACAAACCCGTAGCCACATTATGCGAGCCCCTGAGGTTACTAATACAGCCTTATAAAATTCATTAGTGATGGAGGCAGTATAGATAGGCCTGTAGCTTAATTCAGAAGATTAATTATTTGTATGTCTTGCCAATGTTCACAACTTAAGATATATTTAGTGAAGAGGAGTGAAGATGTAGAATAATGTTAATAAACTGATAATAAATTTTTAGCTTTTTCTTTTTTAGTAGTTAATACGGATTAAAAAGTCAGTATTTCTGAATTTTTTTGTTAATATGAAATACGATTATTGTAATTATTTAATCCCGATGTAAAGTTTAGAGTTAAAATTTTTGTTATTGCATATTTAGCGCGATGTTTTTTGTTCTCCCCCGACTATTGTGCACACTTGGGCTAATGCAGACTATGGGGTGATTTATAGCGTATGAAAATGCCAAGCCCTAACCGGGAATCGAACCCGGGTCCTCGGGGTGAAAGCCCAGTACGCTATCCACTAGGCCACTGAGGCGTCCGATTGTGGGTGCAATCGGTAGTGGGCCGATTGTACAGCCCCAGTTTTGGAGCTTTGTGGATTTTGACGGTTTGATCCCATAAAGAACCCCTCATTCATAGATAGGGTAGATTAAAATTGAAATCGCCTGATTTCCAGAGTCCCGCATACTTAAACTAAGACTAGCCGCCTAGGTAGTCTAGTTGATAGCGTACCTAGTTGTAGTTGATAGCGTTGGGCTTTCACCCCGAGGACCCGGGTTCGATTCCCGGCCAGGGTTTTGCATTTTCATACGCTATAAATCACCCCATAGTCTGCATTAGCCCAAGTGTGCACAATAGTCGGGGGAGAACAAAAAACATCACGCTAAATATGCAATAACAAAAATTTTAACTCTAAACTTTACATCGGGATTAAATAATTACGATGTTGGTGCGAGGTGAAGACAAGACGCAGTGTCAACTAAGTAGACGGTCTATTACCGTTACTAAGAACTGTTATTTTTTTACTTAATTATTTAATAATAAGAAAAGATTTGCCACAAAATCAAAATATACTAATTTGATATGCACAGAATAAATATCAAAATAGTCAATTTATTTTACTTTTATAAGGGCGGTAAAATAATTTGACTAGTTTATTCTGTTCATATCAAATTAGTTTCTTTTCGTTTTGTGGCGAAGTGGTTTCCTTTCTATTATTATACTTATTCGTATTTGTGTTGCAGGTCGAGCTAGACGCACCCGGCTCAGTTCTCTCATGCTACTGCCTCTCCTCCTGGGAGGCACATTGATCCCTCTGTCTTTCGGTGCTTTGGCGCTCCTGGCCGGGAAAGCACTGATTATCAGTAAACTCGCTCTAGCTTTGGCCGCCATTATTGGCCTGAAGAAGCTAGTCGGGGGTGGAGGTGGTGGTACAGAATACCAGGTAAAAATTCAAAAAACTACAGTAGTACATCAAGTATTAAAAGAAAAAATTATGCAGACCAATCCCAATAAAAGGTAATAATAATACCCTATTAAAAACAATCACTGCGGGCGTCCTGGCTGAGGAGACGAAAGCGAATTTTCAAATACTAGAAACATCACGTGATCAAATTTCGAGTAGCTAAAGTCAAGCTGGACAGAAAAGATAATAGCTTGAACACGTTTGTTCCCCATCAAAGTCCGTCCATTCGTTTCAAAACGGCGGCCATTAAAATCTTAACTATTCACGATATTTTTTCTTACAGACTGTGAAATTCTTATTTCGTCATTGTAATCGGTCTAAAAATATACTTAAATTTATTCTATTTTTCATAATTCATTAAAAATATGAAATGGAAATTATTTAATAAAATATTAAGAAAAAGCTGGAAAATAATCTTCAGTCCATTGTTTAAGAACTTGAAGGTATACTATAAGCAAATATGTTTTTAACTTTGTTTCCGTATGAGTTGGTGTGTGGCATGGTTCGCTTATTACAACGTCTAGTGTTCACCCCAGTAAATATTTTTGCTGTTCAAATTTTTGACATTCCCGATAGCTTACCATAAAGATAATGTTTTCATAGCAAGAAAATTCTTTTCGAAAAAACATTTTACCTTTGTTAGAATTAACTTTAAGTATTAAGAGTAAAAGTAATTTCCAGGCTCCCGCATACGTAAACTAACACTGTCCTTAGCCATGCATACGGAGCGTTCCCCACCTTGCCTTGGGATGTGGAATTTAACCCAAGAGCAGATAGATTGCCACGCGGTTTATGACTGCCAAACCCGCAGTCACTAGGGGTGGGCGTTTCTGCTATTTTTACCAAATGTCAACAAAGTGTTTGTTGAGGGAAAAAGCTGCTTTTTAAAACAGTTGGAAAACAACAGGTTTAGAAAGCCTATATAGTTAGCCTATATTTAGCAAAATTTTAGAAAAAGTACTAAAATAACCTAAAAATATTCAAGATATATACAAGAGTAGATATTGTGAATTTTAAAAAGTCCACACATCCAATAAATAATTAAAAACTATGCACTTAATTCTAAAAACATAAAAAAAGTAAAAGAAAACTTTCAAAATTGTCCACTAAATACTTTAAAGTTTCTAAACACAAAGTAAACTACGGAGAAAAACTAATATAAAACACAATTATGGCTGATTTTACAGTTTAAAAAATGTTTGAACAACAAATTTTACATTTAAAACTTTCAAACAACTCGCAACAAAATAGAGATAAACGTTGACAACGCCCAAACAGTTCTTACTTCACTACAAGCAACAAGCAACAAGAAACTTTGAAATAAAGGGAAAAAGCATAAAAGCAGGTTGAAGAAAAGCAGTTAGCAGGAAAACAGCAGGAAAAAAGTTTTAGCGCTTGCGGCAACGTTCGAATAGTACGTGGATGGTGGGAAAGTCGCAACAGCTGTTCATTGTTTAACAAATCACGGACCCGTCCAAATCAGACTGCTTGTTTCCGTTTGAAAAAGCAGTTTGTTTGTCGTATATAGGAAAGCAGTTTTTTTAACAGTTTGGTGTTTTCTTACCCACCTCTAGTAGTCACATTATGCCCCTGAGGTTACTACAACCAATACTAACACGAGAACTTTATCTGTAGATATACATAAAATCAACTCCAATATGGCTTTGTGTCCAGGTCTGAATTAATACATATCCTAAAATCAACAAATAAACATAACTCATGAAAATGATTAAATAAATATTTATTTAAGATAACATAATTTTTAGGCAACAACTAACAGTAGTCTCCAAGATGTCTCTTATAGTCTGCGAACAATGTCTGCTTGCGTAGATCCAGTTACTGAAACTGTAAATGTATGAAAAACACACATTGTTTCTACCATTAACTTATCTTGCACACTGAATATAAATATTGACTAAAAATTCTTTACATTTAATATTTTTGTATTCAAACTTATTAATACTAGCAGTTCAAAAAACAATAACCTGACTGCATACCGTATTCATAATTAATATACAAAGCGCTCCACGACACCCCTCGTAACTTGTTCCGCCATTTTAACCGGTAACCGTAATATTTACGAAAAATGTTACCGACAATATTATCGGAAATGTTATGCTTTTTCTCCACGAAGTGGTTAAAATTATAAGTTCTGCCGGTACTTACGTATTAACGCCACCGTAGCGTAAGTAGCGCTAATGCGGCAATAAATAATTGTTGTAGATCGGTAAAACAATAAAAATAAGTCTAACAGGTTTTTCGTGATAAAAAACTTTATTTAAAAAACCCATAACCTAACTGACACGGTTGTTGGGCCTAACATGATGATGCGTGACTGTTGGAAGGCTTATAATTGCCTTTCTGACAAGACTTTGTCCATCTCACGGTGGTTAATACGTAACTGCTTTGATTTAACAGGGTTTTTACCCATCATCTGTATCAGTTAGGTTCAGCACGCAAGTACCGTGGCAGTTAGGTTATTGAGTATTCTTTGTCTTTAAAGAAAAAGGTTTTCTTCAAGCATCACCGTGTTAGGCCTAACAACCGTATCAGTTAGGTTATTGAGTATTCTTTGTCTTTAAAGAAAAAGGTTTTCTTCAAACATCACCGTGTTAGGCCTAACAACCTTGTCAGTTAGGTTACTGAGTATTCTTTGTCTTAAAAAAAAGTTTTTCTTCAAGCAGCACCGTGTTAGGCTTAACAACCGTGTCAGTTAGGTTATTGAGTATTCTTTGTCTTTAAAGAAAAAGGTTTTCTTCAAGCATCACCGTGTTAGGCCTAACAACCGTGTCAGTTAGGTTACTGAGTATTCTTTGTCTTTAAAGAAAAAGATTTTCTTCAAGCATCACCGTGTTAGGCCTAACAACCGTGTCAGTTAGGTTACTGAGTATTCTTGAGTATTCTTTGTCTTAAAAAAAAGGTTTTCTTCAAACATCACCGTGTTAGGCCTAACAACGTGTCAGTCAGGTTATTGAGTATTCTTTGTCTTTAAAGAAAAAGGTTTTCTTCAAGTATCACCGTGTTAGGCCTAACAACCGTGTCAGTTAGGTTATTGAGTATTCTTTGTCTTAAAAAAAGTTTTTCTTCAAGCAGCACCGTGTTAGGCTTAACAACCGTGTCAGTTAGGTTATTGAGTATTCTTTGTCTTTAAAGAAAAAGGTTTTCTTCAAGCATCACCGTGTTAGGCCTAACAACCGTGTCAGTTAGGTTACTGAGTATTCTTTGTCTTTAAAGAAAAAGATTTTCTTCAAGCATCACCGTGTTAGGCCTAACAACCGTGTCAGTTAGGTTACTGAGTATTCTTTGTCTTAAAAAAAAGGTTTTCTTCAAACATCACCGTGTTAGGCCTAACAACGTGTCAGTCAGGTTATTGAGTATTCTTTGTCTTTAAAGAAAAAGGTTTTCTTCAAGTATCACCGTGTTACGCCTAACAGCCGTGTCAGTTAGGTTATTGAGTATTCTTTGTCTTAAAAAAAAGGTTTTCTTCAAGCATCACCGTGTTAGGTCTAACAACCTTGTCAGTAAAGTTTTAGAGTATTCTTTTTTAAAGAAATAAAAGGTTTCTTCTTTCAAAACTTAAAAACCGCCAAACCTGTATCTGCAGTGGCGATAATACGTAAGTACCGTTTTGCCGTTCAGCCAGTATTACAGAAAATAACATTAAAGTACTCCCTCAACGTTGATTCAGAGTCCGCCATCTTGAAACGGAAACAATATGTAATAAATGTTACGCATAGGTCATACGGGCTTCGTACAAGATGTTTTTTTTTTTTTTGGTGTTTAACGTCCGACTATTGTGCACACTTGGACTAATGCAGACGATGGGATGATTTATAGCGTATGAAAATGCCAAGCCCTCGCCGGGAATCGAACCCGAGTCCTCGGGGTGAAAGCCTAGTACGCTATCCACTAGGCCACCGAGGCGGCTCGTACAAAATTTCAAAATAATCGGTCAATGCGTTTAGCCAAAACTGCGTGCACTAGTCGTTGTTAAATCAGGCACCGTCGTTTTGTAGAGCAAATAAATGGGGGCAAATCTTACACAAGATCAAATACAAGGTACTTTCGTATCGAATTTCAAAACAATCTGGCGATTCGTTTGGCCAAAATTGCGTAACAAACGAAAAAATAAACACAAACCAAATGACGAAAGGTCCAGTTGAAACAGACCTCACATCGCTCGGTCAGTTACTAATTTAATGATAAATATTTAAATTATAAGTAACGCCATTAAACTACATACCCAATCCGCCAACATATAGTTGTTTAGAGCGTTTACAGATGATTATAGGCTACCTTGCACATTGAGGCTATTATCGCCTCTCTAAATGTAAGCGTGAGTGTAAAGTGTTAAAGTCGTAAGTGTAGTGTTGTAGTGTAAGTGTGTGTTAGACTCGGGTACCGCGAGGGACGTCTAAATCCTCTCAATAGGTACAGTTAGTCTGCACCCCCTGCGGATGTATATAAATAGGTTCATTAATAAATATTTGAATTATTAATGAACGCCTTGTATATGCCTAACCCAGGCTTCACAATTATTATATGTTCCTAGCATTGACAGTTGGATATTGTAAAAGATTAGTGTTTATTATTTGTATATGACGTAGATAACTTTAAATTTTCATTGATATCAGTTGTGTATAATTTCAGTTCAGCGATGAGATCAGTAATATAATACAGGATCAATACAAACCAACAATGAACACTACTAATTACTTTCACTGCTGATTTTTTCACCAATTTTTTCACTGCTGATGGCCAGTCTCCCAACTGGAATTTTTTTTTATTTATCCTTAAGCGCGTGAAATTATTAGCTATTCAAATATAGCTTTGGTATAACCATGCGATAGTAAAAACACACATATATCTTTCAGTTAAAAAAAAATAATTTTTATTTTTTACCGAAGTTATTAATTTCTAAAATAAATAAATTAATAAAATAATAATAATAATAATAATAATAATAATAATAATAATAATAATAATAATAAGAAGAAGAAGAAGAAGAAGAAGAAGAAGAAGAAGAAGAAGAAGAATAAGAAGAAGAAGAGAAAGAAGAACTAAACACAAAATGTGGTAAGATAAACAGAGTCAAGCACTTCAAATATCTGGGAGAAATTCTTGAACCCACGGGTGGCGAGAAGGCTGCGCAAAGGGTTCGCCTACTGAGAATGAAGAGGGCTCTTGGTATAACGGTGATATCTACAATAAGAGATGTATGTCGACGCACATAAAAATCCGACACTACAACAGAGTCATAAAACCGGAAGCATTATACGCAAGCGAGACGCTAACACTTCACACAAAAGGTACCATGGAAGACATTCTGAAGAAAGAACGCAAAATCCTGAGGAAGATCTTTAGCCCGAGATTAACAGAAGACGGATACAGGTTGCACTCCCGGAAGATCACAGAGAAGATATCGAACCTGGCAGCAGATATCAGAAGGAAGCTTCAATTCTATTGACACATCAGTAGACTCCCTACAACGAAACTTGCCAACAGAATCCTTAAGTATATACAAAGAGTCAAATCAACAACGTCGTGGATCACACAAGTCAGAATAGACCTACATGACGCAGAAATAGACTCAACAGACATTGAAGACAGGAACGCATACAGGAGAAAGATGCTCGGGTGGAAGATACCAGAGAATGAAAATCCCAAAGAGAGCGGGGGTAAAATGGACGGAGGAGCGGAAGAGGATCCATGGGGACAGGATAAGGGAGGTATGGAGGATTAGAAGGAGCAAGACATGAGTCGGAGTGCTTTGCGTGATCCAACAGGGTCTATGCGCAAATATTAATAACAATAATAATAACAATAATAATAATAATAATAATAATAATAATAATAATAAGATGATGATGAAGAAGAGATATATAATAAGAGAAATAAGGGAAAACTATTTACGAAATTTTTCGTGTTTTTGTAATAAGTAATGTTTTAGATAAAATGGAAACAAATTAAATTGAAACACTTGTAAATCATTGCTATTGTAGTTTGAATAGCTTTTATAGAGAATAATTTTATTATCATTTTATATTATCACAGTATTTCCTTTACACTTTTTGAAACTATGACGTTGCCTTAGTAAATTATTTTAGCTATGCCAACTTACAGAAATAACTGTATTGTTAAAATGAAGTCAGCAGCAGTTTGATTATGTTTTTATAAAATGAAAGTAATTACCTGCGGATGTTTTTAGGGCGCCATTTTATTCAGTATTAAACGTACGACGTGTTAATAGAATCAAAAACAGCCTGACACAAGAAATTCGTTGGTTTTTTTTTAAGGCGAAAAGCACATTAAGGCTATTATCGCCTCCCTAAATGTAAGTGTGAGTGTAAAGTGTTAAAGTCGTAAATGTAGTGTTGTAAGTGTGTGTGTTAGACTCGGGTACCGTGAGGGACGTCTAAATCATCTCAATAGGTACAGCTACTCTGCACCCCCTGCGGGGCAGTTCGTTGTAAAGGTATAATGTACGTTATTATTATGTGTCGTAATCATTTATTTGAACAGCTAAAAGAAAATACAAAGGTAGGCCAAAGGTTTTGTAACTAGACCTACAATAATAATGTACATATTTACTGTTCGACAGGTTTCAAAGGTTGAGTGAAGGACATGCACGGCTTTGAGGAAAAACACCATTCATTTTTTTTTTTTTTTTTTTTTTTTTTTTTTTAACGTCCGACTATTGTGCACACTTGGGCTAATGCAGACGATGGGATGATTTATAGCGTATGAAAATGCCAAGCACTCGCCGGGAATCGAACCAGGGTCCTCGGGTTGAAAGCCTAGTACGCTATCCACTAGGCCAGGGGTCTCCAAACTACGGCCCGAGGGCCACATCCGGCCCGCGGACAGATTTTGTCCGGCCCGCGGAGAGCTAGCATACTTGAAAACTCCTTTTAGAGAACATATTTTTTATAGCAAATTAAATTTAGTTTACTGAAGTATTCTAATTTTATGTTGAATAATTATTAATATGACATCTAAATTGATATGGTCATGGGCTAACTACTCATAACATTGTTGTAGGCTTATTGTTATTGTTTTTGTGATAAGTTGGATAAAGAAACACAGAATTGTAATGAGTAAAGACATGTATAATATGCAGAAAATTTAACTTCAGTATATAATAACTAACAAATTACTGAAATGAAGCCAACCAACATTTTATACATTTTAAATAAAAACATAACTTATAACAAGCATAATGACATATGAAATACTAATGAGATTTATGTAATTGAGATTTTCCACTGACAATAGTTTGTAGTTGTGGACTAATTTTACTTGTACCAATTATTAAAAGAGATTTAAGATGCTCATCAGTTAATTTAGATCTGTAAACATTTTTTGTGTACTTCATTGCGTACTTTTTCGGACTTTTTTTTCATCAGTGGACTATTTCACTTTTTACCACCGGCAACAATGATAATATGGTTTTGGCCCTCGGAACTTACTGGAGTAATCAGTATGGCCCTAAGGCTGGAAAGTTTGGAGACCTCTGCACTAGGCCACCGAGGCACCATTCAACGGCGATGGTTAGGCCGCTCTGCTAGTGCACAGAATGTCCAAGCATTTTTTAAAGGGGTGTCAAAAATTAAACAACGCGGGTGGATGTCGATTTCTGGGGGGGGGGGGTTCTGTTCATCGAATGTTCTGTAGTTTTCAGTAGATTCGCGACTTTAAAGCGGATATCTGGTCGCTTAACTAATTTTCAGCAAGAATAAATTTAGCTTGACCTTATTATAGTATTCTGTATTGATTCATACTAAACCTTAGTTATTTTCTCAGGTAGTAACCGTCCCCAGCCACGGAGGAGGTGGCCATTACCGTCGTAGTCTCCAAGATGTCTCTTTGTCTCATTCTATGGCGTACAACAGCTACTTACCCAGCTCCAGCTCATCTTAAATGCGACGGCAAAAATTCTTTTAATATGTACATAAACGTTTATATGGTTAATTTCTACAGCTGTACTTTGAATACTGTAGAGGTGTATTTTAATGTATTTATTTATTTATTAGTCGTTTATCGTAGACGTTTCTGCATGTCTCACTTCAATATCACTAATCATTTTAAGTACAAATATTTATTTAATTTTTTTTTATTTAAAGATTTTTAATTTCCACACTTTTTTATATTAATCTGATGCACTACTTTATTGTTTTTAATACAAATTTGTGTATTTATACCTAATTCAATCTTTGCACTCTTTGTTCTGTCGTGTAATATCAATCGAATAATATAACAGAAAAATATATTGACTTTTTGTACTTTTATTTGAACCTTGTATTATTAAACATTATTAAAGAAGCGGCACATTTATAACAAAGATCGTTACAAAAAACCATTCACAGACTGCTTGAATCGCAATGGTGGTATTTTCAGAGATGTTTAATCATCCCCGAGGTCTCTGTTCTACCAATACGTATTCCTACCCTTAAGAAAGTAGTTCTCAGCTTTTAAAACCTGCGGTTTCATAATGCATAACGTACGATAATTTGCTGGTGGACTCCCATCGGCAAATGCAAGTGGGGGGGGGGATTTAGGGACCAATACAAACCCTACCGTTTAGGTATTTTGAGTACCTCTGACTATCAAAGAAATTTTTGAATATCAAGTGCAAAATGTTGGGTTTTGAAGCAATATTAGATGTTTTTTTTTTTAAATTAATTAAATTGTTATCATATTTATAGCCTTTTTGTAAGAGCTAACGTGAGGGAACAGCAAACTTGCTACTAATGGGAAATTTATTTCACTAAATTCTGTGTCGACAGCTCACATAAAGCAGGACGATACGCGGCAATCCTTTGTTTTTTCTCTTCATTCTTTACCTGAGAATCTTTATTGATTAAATTTGGTATCCAAAATTATGTTTTTTTTTGTGTGTGTGTTTAACGTCCGACTATTGTGCACACTTGGGCTAATGCAGACGATGGGATGATTTATAGCGTATGAAAATGCCAAGCCCTCGCCGGGAATTGAACCCGGGTCCTCGGGGTGAAAGCCTATCCACTAGACCACCGAGGCGGCTATTTAAAAATTATGAATCTGAAAAAAAATTCCGCCTAATCTTTTACGCAATAAAATGTGTTAAATCAATTTTTGATTTGCCAAGTGCAGTTTTTTGAGTTTTTACTTTTCAGAAATTAATTTCGCAACTGTTTTTTTGCCCGGCGGTGTTCTAAAACTGAACGTATTACACGTGAAAACCAACTCGAATGATGACGATGAAATGGTAATGATTAATTTATCTTATTTTCATTTTCCAACAGGTTTTGTAACTGTAAGAAACAAAATGATATTTTGCTTGCCGAAACAGGTTCAGGCTGTGTCCGCGTTAACAGGAAAGGAACCGGAAAATATAAAAATGCACAGCCGTCTAAAAATTCTTAAAAAAATATATATATATTCGTGTATATCATTTTATTTAAAATTAAATTCAGAAACTTTCGCGTATTCTGAAGGAAAAAAAATTACAAACAAAATTTTTAAAATTTTTACGGAGTTTATAATTGATATTTTTAATCTACTAATGGTTGTTTTTTTTCCTATTCCAAATACAATAACTGTCCTAAAAAATGTTCTTTTTATTATTGAAATCTTTCTGAAAAAAATAATATACAACACTTAAGTATTTAAACAGAAATTATATTTTTAACCTAATTTCAAACACAGTACTAGAAAAACGGCCAGCTGTCTACTGTAATATATGCAGAGCAATTAGGGTTAAACCGTTTTTTTGTCTCCACTTCTACTGAATATATTTTTGTGTACAATTTTGTGTTTTCATCTATTGTTTACAGTTGCTATAGAAATTATCATATAACTTAATATTTATTTCGTTTTCAAGCTGTGTACCTCGGGAAACCGGAATTTATCGGAATATACAGGGCGGAACGCTGCTGTGTTTCTTTCTTCTTCTACGTTTCACCCACTTTGGGGGACGATTGATCAATCAATGTTCAGTGTGTCGTGCTTTCCTGTCCGCCCAGTATTTCTTCATCCTTTCAGATCTTGCCGTCCTCTCTGCCTCAGAAATCCTATATGGTATTTTGGTCTTGACCCTGTCCTGGAACCTCTTCATTTTACCTTCGATTATACTCTTTGCGGATCTATCTGCAAGCATCTCTTCTGTAATTTGAAACTCTCGTAGGTCCCTCTCTATCTCCTTAAACCAGTTCAGTTTGGTTTTCTTATTGCGGAAAAAGTCGAAGATCCTTTTTGTTATCCTTTTCGGGTCCATTCGTAGGATGTGACCATAGAAGTCAATCCTCCTTTTCTTTATTGTATGGGACATCCTTTCGGTCCTCCTATACAGGGTCTCATTACTAATGTGCACAAGTTTATTATTATAGAATTTGGGACCTAGAATTTTCCGTAGAATTTTTCTTTCTTTGATCTCCAACTTTTCCATTGGTCCATAAGTCGTTATGGACAACGTTTCCGCAGCTGTGTTTCTTTAATATATGATATATAGAAAAATATGTTTAATTGGTTTTCAGAAATTGGACCGATTTTACGTTTTGTTTGGATAGCTTCCGAACTTCCGAACTGAACTGAAAATTATTAATGTTGGAAAGTATGTATGTGTATAATTTTTTTTTTTTTTTTTTTTTTTATAGTCGCCTCGGTGGTCTAGTGGATAGCGTACTAGGCTTTCACCCCGAGGATCCGGGTTCGATTCCCGGCGAGGGCTTGGCATTTTCATACGCTATAAGTCACCCATCGTCTGCATTAGCCCAAGTGTGCATAATAGTCGGACGTTAAACACCAAAAAAAAAAAAAAAAAAAAAAAAAAAAAAAAAAAAAAAAAAAAAAAATAATAATGTTTTTACATAATTAGTAAATAATTTTAGAAAATTGAACTGCCGTTAGTTATCTCGAAGAAGGTTGTCGCACGTCGCTATTTTATTCTCGAACAGCGCAAATCGCTTAGTTGCATAAAAGCTATCGTTGATAAATTTAGACTTGTTCATACATATTCGACTTGTTTATATATACATAGACTTGGCCATATATTCGAGGCGTCAGCAATCGACAGTGTGGTACAATACACAACTCTTATCGAACTGTTCTATCGGCTGCGTTATCGGTTTTTTTTCAACTGTATTGCATTTACTGTTCAGTCTTAATTCGAGGCGTCAGCAATCGACAGTGTGGTACAATACACCACTCTTATCGAACTGTGCTATCGGCTGCGTTATCGGTTTTTTTTCAACTGTATTGCATTTACTGTTCAGCGGTCCAGTGTTCAGTCTTAAGTCAACATCAGTGGTGTAAGGTTCTAGTTTTCTTAGTGTGCGACTGTAAAGTGCAGCGATTCTGTCTACGATGAATAATTCTCAAGCTGGAGTGAGCGATTCTACTACTGCTACGGAACATCCATCTTTAACAATAGGACATCTCGTATACGTTCCATTGCCTGTAGTGTATGACTTTACGTTTTCCAATCCCGAGCCATTTTTGCTCGGTCAAGTGACTCCTATGCGCACTTATCCGGCGTTTAGTGTCTCCTACAATCCTATAGATACTTATCCGGCGTTTAATGTGTCAGGGAATGAAACTTTAATGCGCAATCCTATGGGCACTTATCCGGCGTTTAATGTGTCAGGGAATGAAACTTCCATGCGCAATCCTATGGGCACTAATCCAGCGTTTAATGTGTCAGGGAATGAAACTTCCATGCGCAATCCTATGGGAACTTATCCGGGGTTTAATGTGTCAGGGAATGAAACTTCCATGCGCAATCCAATGGGAACTTATCCGGCGTTTAATGTGTCAGGGAATGAAACTTCCATGCGCAATCCTATGGGCACTAATCCGGCGTTTAATGTGTCAGGGAATGAAACTTCCATGCGCAATCCTATGGGAACTTATCCGGTGTTTAATGTGTCAGGGAATGAAACTTCCATGCGCAATCCTATGGGAACTTATCCGGCGTTTAATGTGTCAGGGAATGAAACTTCCATGCGCAATCCTATGGGAACTTATCCGGCGTTTAATGTGTCAGGGAATGAAACTTCCATGCGCAATCCTATGGGCACTAATCCGGCGTTTAATGTGTCAGGGAATGAAACTTCCATGCGCAATCCTATGGGAACTTATCCGGTGTTTAATGTGTCGGGGAATGAAACTTCCATGCGCAATCCTATGGGAACTAATCCGGCGTTTAATGTGTCAGGAATGAAACTTCCATGCGCAATCCTATGGGAACTTATCCGGCGTTTAATGTGGGAATGAAACTTCCATGCGCAATCCTATGGGCACTTATCCGGCGTTTAATGTGTCAGGGAATGAAACTTCCATGCGCAATCCTATGGGCACTTGTCCGGCGTTTAATGTGTCAGGGAATGAAACTTCCATGCGCAATCCTATGGGCACTAATCCGGCGTTTAATGTGTCAGGGAATGAAACTTCCATGCGCAATCCTATGGGCACTTATCCGGCGTTTAATGTGTCAGGGATTGAAAC
>CM040182.1:63879245-63894245 GCA_022606455.1 Callitettix versicolor | reverse complement strand
AGGGGTGACATAATTTATCAATTTTGTTGCCCTCTGTCTCAGATATATTGCTTTTTATGCAATTCAAAATACATATTTGTAAGTAACGACATTTTTGCTTTAATATGATACCAACAGAAATATTTTTTACGAAATCATTTTTCGATATCTTTTATACTCCCAATTTTGAAAATTAAAATGTGTTTGTAACCTGTACTTTTTAAATGTTTTTTTATCGTGACAAAAATGATATTGAAATTTTGATGGATCTTTACGTTTTAAGCCCTCTAAACTAAAAAAAAATCCGTTTTCACTTGGATACTCATTCTGTGCGTCTATGTGACTGTGCACATCGCTGGAGTCTAAACAAAATTAACAGATTTCGATAAAATTTGGCAGTAAGTCTAGATGACCATACATCGATATCATAATTATTAATTTTTCGAAAAACATAACTATTTAACGATTTAAAAAAATGTAGATAAATCGACAAAATCATAAATACATTGAAAGATTAAACAATTATTTTTAAGGGTTTGTAGCTTTTTTTATTGTTTTTTAATTTATTAAAACATGTTCCCTATTTTTCTTTTGGAGGACCTCTTGGACCTTCATTTCCTCTTGTAGATATTCCATTCAAAGGGCCCAGGCCCGTACAAGATATTAGATATGCCACTACGATGTTCGCTATACACTGTACTTATTAAGTTACGTTAAATAGAATACTTCACAATAAAACCCCATTTAGACGTCCTGTGGGAACAGAACACATCAACAGTTGTCCGCTTTTTGTCTTTAGTCTGCATTTAAAATTAAAATTTGGTTCAAATTTACACAGAATGTTAATTTGTATTATCGCGAAAATTTCATTTCTTTAAAGACGCTTTCATAATTGAACTCAAAAACGCTTTTCATAATTCCGACAAAATTTACTTTGATTGTTTATTAGCACCGAAGCGAAACTATTTTCTTGGAACATACATGACCAGCTGTCACCGTAAAACCGGAAAGTTGTTGATTTTATTTATTTTATCAATTAATAAATAATAATTAATTATTATTTTATTTATAAAGGAGAATTTAATTTCTCAAAACCAGCTCCAAAGATTGTGTTTAATCTTTTTGATATGTAATGGTAATGGCCCTAGGTATGAAAGAAAAAGTCCACCAATGCTTACTTAGGAAGAGATACCTTTTGTTTCCACAGAGGATTACTGTAGTTTAATTATGTTTTAATTATGTTAATTATTAATTATTAATTATGTTGGTGTAGTTTAATTATGTTTTTCATTGACTCATCTGTTCGTGAAAAACCGAACTCGAGGTACCTCGTTAACGTTAGGAAACTGGTGCCCTTACAGAGTAGCTACCGGCAGTGCGTGATACAGTATTAACTCAATAAAAAAGACGAAGATTATATATATAAGAGAAAGTGATTAGTTCAACCCCAGGCACTGCGATCGACCGACCTATTGTGCAACTTACCTCTTAAAATACCTAGTTCATTAGATTGGTGCCCCTAACAAGTTCCAACAACCCACTGACTAGCACACACTGTTGAAGATCCCTGGGGTCTTGGAAACCAAAAACCCCTAGCCTCCTACTATCTTGACAAGGCACGAAGCATGTGAAGCATTATCAAAAGCCCCCTCAATATCTAGAAAGACACCGAGGGTGTATTCTTTGGTCTCTATAGTCCCTTCCAATCTGTGAACCCAGTTATGAAGTGCATTCTCACAACCTTTCCCTGATTGGTAGGCATATTGACTGATATGTAGAGGAATCATGACCCCTCTGAAATATCTATCTACCAATTTCTCTAATATCTTCAGAAAGAACGAAGTCAGACTGATTGGCCTAAAAGCCTTAGGGTCAGCATAAGATGCTCGCCCCGGCTTAGGAATAAAGACTACACGGGCCGCTTTCCACCCCAGAGGTGCATACCTAGTGGCTGTGCTGGCCCGGTATAATCTGCACAGAATAACAGCAATAGGCTCTCCTCCATGCTGCAATAGTGATGGAAAAATACCATCAGGAGCAGGTGACTTTAATGGGTGAAAGATATAAATGGCCAATCTCACCTTATCCAAGTCCACAACTTGGTTTGCGGTTTTCCAATTTCCCTACTAGGCTTCCTATGGGGAAGATAAGACACTCGCTCCCTTCCTACATCCCTGACCACAGAGTCAGAAAAGTGTTCCCTGAGTAGGACTTCCAAAGTATCCTTTCCAGTTGTTGTATACTCCCCATTAGGACCAACAAGGGTCCCCATAAGGTTCAAAGTGTACAAGGCTAGCACCTTGTGAAATCGTGCCCTCTGAGAAGTACGACTGACCTCAACACAGAACTTCCTCCACGAGTCCCGTCTCGCCCTTTTTAATGCCTTATTATACTCGGTCAGGGCCCGCCTATAGGCCTCCCACTTACCGTAGCGCTTGGCCGCAGTGAACAGCCTTCTAACCTGTCTCCTTTGCTCAGAAAGTGCTTGGGTCCATTTAACATTAACCCCAGCAACCTTCTTCGTAAGGGGACAATTCTTGAAAGGAGTCCACAACTATCTCCGCCAGTCTTCCAGCTACGTACTAATTCATGCGAATTACTTATCGGCCTCCTAAGATCCCTAAGGTCAGCCATAAGCTTTTCTTCATAGGTCACCCCATCTAGTATTCCTAGGATTTGGATAAGTATTTACTGATTATTTATCACCCCGAGATCCAGGACGATATGCCTATGATCCGACATAGACGGCTCTTTAGACACACACCACATATTCAATGCAGCGTGCACGCCCTTGGTCCCCAGGCGATAAGATATAAAACCTCACTTCTAGCCTTCGTTACGAAGGTATTACCTTTATTAAGAATATAAAGGTTATTGGCTACAATAAAGGAAAGTAAAAGATCATCTCTAATGTTGGTATTGCTGCTCCCCCACACCGTGTGATGTGCGTTGATATCTGCCCCAACTAGAAGCTCAACCGCTCCATCACCGCAGTACGCCATCACTCTTCTCAAACTGACAGGCGGGAAGCTGTCCATTTTCTCGTGTGGGAGGCAAGCAGAGGTCATGACAGCCCTTCTACTCCCAGATCCCACACGTAGCTCTGTACTAACTGCAGTACAATCCCTGGAACATAAAGAAGATAACACAAGCATCTCGATATTATTCCTAACAACTATGCAAGTCCTATGCCTCGCATCAGATCTGTCATAAATCAACTTACCTCTGCCAATGTTCAGTCCCGCTATTCTGCCTCCCGTCACCCATGGTTCTTGAACCAAAGCAAGGTTGGCTTTTCCCTGTTCAGGCATCCTCCGTAAGACAGCAGTTGCCGCCTTACTGGAGGTTGGCTTGAACTACTGTAATCCTTTTTAGGGGCAGAGATCACTCTGAAGACAACTCTAGAGAGGCCCAGACATATCCTGTAGCCCACCTCCTTCATCGTCCTCAGCTATTCCTCATCAGTTACCATTACCAGAGTCTTCCCAGACTCTGTCACCTTTTGATCGACGACCTTCTATTGCTGAGTCTTGAGCCCAGTGTTTTGGACTTTAATCATCCTCAGCAGTTGAACTGGTGGAAGTTTATCCAGGGGTTTTGGTATCCAGACCATCACCTTCGCCGTCTGAAACACCGCCCTGGCTAATTCCACCTTGAGCACTAGGCCCCCTGCCATTGTTATATAGCAGGAACCCTATTCTCAAGCTACTGTTTGGTTCGATCGCCCGCGCAGGTTATCCAAAAGGCCACTCCCTCATGATGAGAGCTATGGAATCTGGGAGCTGAACCCTCATCCTCAAGGGAGAGAATCTCGCCCAGAATAATCTTTTGGATCGCCTCCACCTGCTCTAATGACAGAACTGCCCCAGGGAAGTTAGTTGGTACATTGACCACCTTAACACCCTACAAAGAACCTCCAGCTGGCAGCCCTCAAGTGCTGTTTTCCGCCAGCCCAGTTACCAGTCCGAGGTTTCTTTGTCACCTCAGACCCGGAATTACTCCCATCAGATCTTAGTCGCTTTGGGTTTGAGACACCAGCTCGGTGTGGTCTGGACCCCGATCCTTTCTGTCTCACCCCACCAACTGTTCACTTTCGTGTTTACTGGCTCCAGCTTTTACTGGAAGCCCTTGTGCTGCTGCCTTTTCTCTCCGCAGTCGGCGCCTTTGCACTTCTGACGGACGTTTGACAGCTCTTCTAGTAAGAGTCAGGTGTTCAACCCCATCTCTCACTACTTCAATAGCAGGTTGAATGGATCTCATTGACAGAAAAATCACCCCGAAAAAGTTGCAACTGGTCGTGCATCGGAGTTGTTCAACGAAACTTGCCTAACTCATTTCCGCAATATCCTAAAAGAGAGGAAGAAACAAACCTCCTTGGACAGTTTTTTTAAACGATCTGCAGGTGAAAATGAGAAAAGCGTGACGAAAAAAGCGAATACCAGCGACGAAAATTAAGCGCTTCCGTAAGCACTTCACTTTTTCTTTTATTATGTTTTTATAGAATATGTATTTGTTATTTATAAATAAATGTTTCTTTTTGTAAATACATTTTTCTTATTCAAAAACACTTAACAAAAACAACTGAGGTGCTGTTTTGGGAGCTGGAACAGATTAATGGCATTTCAATTAATTACAATGGGGAAAACTGCTTTGACATACGAGCAAGGTTACGGAATGAATTAAACTCGTATGTCGAGGTACCACTGTAATTCCTGTTCATTTTAATTTATAATATAAATTCAATGTTCTAGTGTGTAACATTATTTTTTATAATTATTGCTTTGTTTTAATTAATTACTTTACAATTATAAAGCTACTACCGGTCAAAACTAGACTGAGCACCTCAACCGTTAATATGTTTTAAAATATTGACTTTATTAACATTAAAAACAACTTAATCCAATGTTTTTTTTCAGGGTATTCTTATTGTAACTCCGCAGAACTCTTCAAGATAGCAGCACTACAGTAAAACTACGGACTTCTTAAATTGTTCTAATAGTAGTTTAAAATATTATCACTAGAGAGCAGACACATATTGTATTGTATACAACACGTGAATTGCCAGCAAATGATTTGTAGTTATAGTTTTTTAAAAGTAATTTATTATAATTACAGAAAATTATAATAAAAAATAACAAAAGTATTTTCTAGTTTTTCTCCGCTCAATAGACTGTATTTTCACGTATTAATAATAAAGAGCGTAAACATGTTTTATATACATCACTTATTACGTAAATAATTACGATTCATTAATATAATTAAAAATAACATTTATTACAAAATATAATTATGATCAAATTAATTAATTAAATATTGTTTTATTTTATAACAATTATAAAACAAAAACAAAATATTTAGGTAGTGTTAATTATTTGTGAATAATAATTTAGATATTTAGGTTAATTATTGAACTGTTTGAAATAGGGGTTTTCTTGTCTGCTCACTACTGAAAACCATTTTTTAACGTTGAAATCTTTGAATACGTTTACGGCCAACAAATATTGCCTGCAGGGAGTCATAACTCGCTTAGTGCGAGCTGCAACATTAAGCAAATACAACGATTTTCTTTGTTTTTTTTTTATACGCTTCAATTTTGATACGAATGATTTTTTTTCATAAAACATAAAACTTCTGATTTATTCACGAAAAACGTGTTTTTCGACATTTCGATCACGAACAACTAAAACAGTGTTGGGTTAACGAAAAAACTTTATTCTTCATTTTTTTTCTGAACATGTTTATTTTTCGATTCCCAGGGTTATTTTAAATTTTCACCTGCAAGAAAGCGGTGATGGAATTATTTTTTTAAATTTTCCCTGGCTGGCATATCGGCACTAAGTCACTTTTGTTATTTTACATCTACTGTCAAAATTTCAAACCAATCAATACAATTTTAAAGATTTCAGCGGAAAATTTTAAATATTTTTACTGATTATTAAAGATTACGATTATTAAGATTTAGTTTTTAAGATTGGAACGTCAAATGTTCAGTGATTGTGATACAGACTTTTTTCACAGATTTTTATATTTCACAGCACTGGAACGTATGTTTAAGTTTTATGATATGAACGTATATTAAGTTTTATGATATGAACGTATATTTAAGTTTGATGATATGAACGTATAGGGGAGAGCGGGGTAATACCACGCAGTGAGTAATGACACGCACCTGTCTTCAGCGATGCCTATAAGGGTTAGAAGTGTGTAAAGTGCTGCAATCTGTAGGCCCTTAGGTCTATTAGTGGCCAGTGTATGAGAAACTGCCAATAGGAACAAGTTTGTTGTTATAAAGAATTTTTTCGAAAACCTTCAATTTTGGTTGAATTGATCTGGAAAGTTTGCTTCAAGATATTTATTGAATCAGTTTAGATTTAGCCTTTTCTTTATACATATCTCGAAAATATAATAGTTTTTAAATATTATCTATATTAAACAATGTTTGTTTGATGCTTGTGTGACGAGTAGGATGATTTTTTCCATAATGGCGACATGCGGGGTAATGGCACGCGTCCGCGTGGCATTACCCCCAACTGCGTGTCATTTCCTCACCGTGCGTGCTAATACCCGAAAGTACTATCTTTTCGATTTTACATATTTCTACTGAGGTACTTTGTTTCATTTCCAACTATTACTAAATCATAATGTCGAGTACCTTCATTTTGAGTTTGTTTTTTTGAAAAAAAATAACTTCTCCATGGATTTTGTGCGTAATGCTACACATATTTTTATTAAAAATAATTTTATTAAAAAAAATGTTAATGCCCTCTTTTAAAATTAAATTCAACTTCTATTGTTACAGACATAGCTTACAACATTTTATTTAATAAATTTTAAATTTCACTTTTATGTGTGTTGTGAAACACATTGTTGGCACTACAGTAAATTAAAACCTGTAATGAGAAGTCAGACTACTATTGAGATATAAATTATAATAAAAACATTGCTTAACATAGGCTTAGTTAAGACTGTTCTTTACGGCAGCAGCTAACTGGCACAGTACATTATGTTTCCGTACAATTTGATGAAACAAACCAGAGTAACCTCTAAAGCAGCATGGATGGACTGATGAGCAACTTCAGATGGCCATTAAAGCAATCAAAGACGGAGCTAAAATAAGAGAAACAGCAAGACATTTTGGTATTCACGAAGCAACGCTTCACACAAGAATGAAATGTGGTCTTATAACCGGTGGTCCTAGAATGGGGCGAAAAGCTGTATTTTCTTAAGAACAAGAGAAAGAAATAGCTCATCTTATTCTGCTATCGAATTTGTTTTACGGCATTACTCCAATTCAACTTCGACGAATTGCACATGAATATGCTAAAAAAAAAAACAAACAAACTTAAGAATACTTTTAATGCAGAATACTTCTAATACAAAAATGTCAGGTAGAGATTGGGCTGATGGATTTTTGAAGAGGAATCCACAGTTGAGTCTTCGCCAGCCGGAAGCTACTTACTTCTCTTAGTAGAATCCAAAGCTATAACTAATGGAATTGAATTAGTGACTCCAGAAGAAACACAAGCAGAATCATTACAAGCAAGCCATGTAAAACAGCAAGAAATATAAAACGTTCCCATCACTACAATATCCCCAATTCCTATTAACAAAATAACGGCCCTGAAAGTCAAAGAAAAGGAAAAACCAATATCAGATCTTGAGTACAACACCCCGAAAAGAAGCTCTTGAAGAAAGAGATAAGAGAAAACAGAAAAGGCTTAGGTCTAAACTAGAGGAGAAGGGGAGAAGCTCGAATGAAAAAAAAAATATATAGCACTCATTGGAAGAAAAATGTTGCTAGAAAAAGTCTCTTTTTCAATGAAACAAGCAGTGAATCAGACGATAAATTTATGGAAACATGTGAAACCGATGACGAACTAACCACAGTGGATGATTTAGCTAAAATCTTATCGGTAAAAAATAAATCGGACAATGCATGCATCTTGTGCCAAGAATTTAGAAAAAAATGAACTGTGGTTCAGATGTGTTTTATGTGGTGGGTGGGTCCACTCAGAATGTAGTGGTTTAGACTGTGCAGTAGATTATAAGTGTGACATTGCATTAATGATAGTGATAAAAAAACTGTAAAGAATAACTAAAAATGTAATTTGTTTAAAAATAGGTATACTTAAAACTAATTCATACATCACTGGTGTCGTTGTTTAATTACGGCATGTTCATGCGTGCCATTACCCAAAACCTAAGGGTAATGACACGCAGCGCAATTTTTTTTTAATTGAATAATTTGGTGAAAATGAATACTGGATATAGTAATTTTCTAGTTCCAATGTAAAGAAAAATGTATGTTTTATACGTTAAAATGAAAATAAATCTCAAAATTGAATTTTAGAACGATTTCTAAACGAAAATGTTAAAGTGCGTGTCATTACCCCCCTCTCCCCTATTTAAGTTTGATGATATGAACGTATATTTAAGTTTGATTTAAGTATAATGTTTTGTAAAATTAATAAAGTAACTTTTTTTATCATACATGACTACAAAATATTTTACTATGATTTATTATATTGTATTCAATAAAAAGTTTTTAAGAATTTACAAAATTTAAATAAAAATGAATTAATGTTCTCCTTCATGTACTCCTTGTATCTTTTTTGTTCAAATAGTGATATAATCCAGTTACTGCCGGTAAAATAGAGTATTACCTCAGAATTCTATGCTAAAGCATCGATTTCCATGAAAATGTGTAATTAAGCTTATCTTACCCACAGATAAAAATTGATATTTTGAAATTTACTTAATATTTTTTTAATTGAATCAATTTTTTTTTCAAAAGCACGCTTCCTAAACCGGTCTAACGTCTTGAACATACTAGTACATAATTAAAGCAAATCGTAATGGCTTAAGTTTAACTTTAAAGCCATTGCTACTTTTTTTTCTTAACGAGAAGCAATGCTTCTTTTCATTGCTTAACTTTATTTTATTTTAATTATAACTTCGTTAGTTTTTATGCTAAACACTTTTTAAAAAACCCATTTAGAAGGGCTTTTCAAGTGATTTGAAAAATACTCTACAGTGTTTCTTAAAAAAATTGTTTAATTTTTCGGTATTTAATGTTGAATACTTCAATTTTCGGCGAGCAATTTTACTCTTGCAAGAGTATTGAATCAACAGAAATTAACAAAAAAAAATATCTTTTTGTTTTTTATAACCTTAACTTTTGTTTGTACTCATTTATTTGTTTTAACCCAAAAGGGTTATTTGTGGAAAATCGTTTAAAACCGTGCACTTTTTTTTATTAAAAATCAGCATTTAATTTCGACCTCGCAAGAAGCAATGTGGGTATGTTATACACAATATGGGAAGAGAACCATTTGCTACGAAATGGAAACAACAGCTTGATAAAAACAAAATACGCATTTAGTCAAATAATTGCAATATACTTGTATCAGCTATATTCTAACTCAGGAGCACATCTAATCATCTACAGAGTGGTACGAAACAAAGTCAAAATAATATATATATATATATATATATATATATATATATATATATATATATATATATATATATATATAGCTATATATATTCTAACTCAGGAGCACATCTAATCATCTACAGAGTGGTACGAAACAAAGTCAATATATATATATATATACGAGGTGTGTTCAGAAAGTAACGAGGATTTTAATTTTTTGAACAAAATATTTACTTATTCATCTACATTGATGTTGTCGCCTTCAAAATAGTCCCTATTGTAGATTACGCACTTGTGCCAGCGCTTCTTCCAATCCTCGAAACTCTTCTCAAACTCGATCTTTGAGATAGCCTTTAGTTCTTTCAGCGATGCGCTTTTAATGAATACGACTGTAAAACGACGGCCCTTTAAGGTTCTCTTTATTTTTGAAAATAGGAAAAGTCACACGAAACCATGTCTGGCGAATATGGAGGCTGGGGCATCGTTACAGTACTGTTTTTAGCCAAAAATTCACGAACAAGCGATGAAGTGTGAGCTGGGGCATTATCGTGGTGAAAAAGCCATGAATTGTTTTTCCACAGACCCGGGCGTTTTTTTCGGATTGCTTTACGCAAACAGCGTTGAACTTGTAGGTAGTGCTCCTTATTGACCGTTTCACCTGGTGGCAGGAATTCATGATGCACTATGCCATTAATATTGAAGAACACAGTGAGCATAACCTTCACGTTCGACCTCACTTGTCGAGCCTTTTTCGGTCTTGGCGAGCCAGAATGCCATCAGTGGGACGATTGAGCCTTAGTTTCGACGTCATATCCGTAAACCCATGTTTCGTCACCTGTTATAATACGTTTCAGTAATTCTGCATCGTCGTTGACTTCATTTAGTGACTCCTGAGCAACTTCCATTCGCCGCTGTTTTTGTTTAAAATTCAACAATTTTGGAACAAATTTTGCTGCCACGCGTTTTATACACAAAACATTGGAAACAACGTCATGATATGATCCAATCGATATGCCAACATCATCAGCGACCTATCTAATTGTGATTCGGCAATTGTTAATAACCATTTCTTTCACTTTTTCCACGTTTTAATCGGTTGTTGATGTTCTGGGGCATCCAGGGCGTTCGTCATCTTCAACGTCTTCACGGCCTTCTTGGAAACTCTTACACCACTCGTAAACTCTTTCTTTACTCATAGCAGACTCACCATAGGTCTATGTTTACTTTTCACACACTTTGTTACACTTTATTCCATTTTTTACGCAAAATTTGAAACAAATTCTTTGATCCATTTCTTTTAACAAACGAAAATCGTCGAGCTAATAAAAACACGTCTAACCTTAGTGGCTTTCACAGACAAAGTCAACAATGAAAATAGCTGAAAGTTTTATCATACTTCAAGGGCATGTATACCAACAGAATAAGAAAAAAGTTTGACAATCGGACTCTCCAAGCCCGCGAAATTTAAAAATTCTCGTTACTTTATGAACACATCTCGTATATATGTATTTAGGAAAGAAATTTCTGTTGTGTAATCTTTCATAATGTGTTTCCTTAAAACAGGATTTATTAATTTTAAACATTCAGTTCATATGTGACCTTGGAAAATGTACTCATACACTTTCAATGCTATTTTCCTTAAAAAAAACCTGTTCGACAGTTACCGACAAACAGCCACAAAATCTGTAGAGAAAAATCTAACTAAAGATAAATGTGGAAGTAATTCTATCTCAAATTTTGTACTCAGACTTGTATAGACAAGTATTTCCGTAAGGAAATACATTTTTAGATCAACACCTGACAAAATTAAAAATACTTAAATTTTAAGACACTGAAGCTTTTCTTTATGAATTAATTTAGGTCCAAAACAAATAGTTTATTGGTATTGCACTAGATTGCTATAATAATAATAATAATAATCTATGCTCATGGACAAAACAGCCAAAACAATAAGCAAGGACAAGAAACAACGGATCCAAGGCAAAGTTAAATCCAAGCGAACGATCCAAATCTCTGACGAAGAAAGAAAAGCAAGATCACAACGAATGATCACAACTGGGCTACGAGAAAGGCACAGAACATTAAAAAGTGATTGATTTAGTGTACCCCAAAGTTGGGTGAAACAAATAAAGAATAATGGTAATTGTAATAAACTGAACCTTTTTAAGGGTTAGGCAGTTTGCTTTTAAGGGTTATATTTCAGAATAATCGACTTGAATTTGAGAAAGTTTGTAAAATATTTTAAAGGACATTACATATATTCATACATTTGTTTTTTTTTTACTCTTCGTAAATATTTTTCAAAAAAGTGGTTTTACTTGCACGTTTTCCATCTGTGACAGCACTGTTGACTCAGACCGATTATCGTTACTTTACGTTTAGATTTATTTAACTAAAAAAACATCTATATCACTATCAATTTTTGCAAAAACAGTTTTTTGAAACAGACTCAACAAAACCTTAAAATCGATTACTCAAAATCAACTCAAACAATTTTCAACAAAATTGCGCTTAAACGTGTGTCATAATTATCCAAAACAAAATTTTACCAAAAGATACTAAAAATAAAGCTGATTCTTCATCTTTATTTTTGTCGATAATTTTCGTACAGAATTTTTAGTGGAGAAATTGAATTTGAGAAAATTATTGAGGCCTATTGTTTTACGCAAGTTAGTTTATTCTATTACCCCCTAACAATTTAAATGAGGACTTCATTGTGTTATTACGCCTTTATTATTATTATTTATTATTATTGCCGCCTCGGTAGCCTAGTTGAAGCGTACTGGGCTTTCACCCCGAGGACCCGGGTTTGATTCCCGGCCAGGGCTTGGCATTTTCATACGCTATAAATCATCGCATCGTCTGCATTAGCCCAAGTGTACACAATAGTCGGACGTTAAACACAAAAAAAATTATTATTATTTATTGTTATTATTATTATTATTATTGCCGCCTCGGTGGCCTAGTTGATAGCATACTGGGCTTTCACCCCGAGGACCCGGGTTCGATTCCCGGCCAGGGCTTGGCATTTTCATACGCTATAACTCATCCCATCGTCCGTATTAGCTCAAGTGTGCACAATAGTCGGACGTTAAACACACAAAAAAAAATTATTATCATTATCATTATCATTATTATCATTAAAAATATAATTATTATAATATTATTATATTTTATAATAAATAATATTATTATTGTTACTATTAGTATATTTAAACTACATATCTGTAACCGTAACAATACCTTAAAACAATCTACATATTATCTTCTTTTTTCTTCTTTAATTTTTAAAATTAAATGTCTTTGTAACACTATATTTTCCCGTTATTAAATTTTTTTTGTGTTTAACGTCCGACTATTGTGCACACGGGCTAATGCAGACGATGGGATGATTTATAGCGTATGAAAATACCAAACCCTGGCCGGGAATCGAACCCGGGTCCTCGGGGTGAAAGTACGCTGTCAACTAGGCCACCGAGGCGGCTCCATTATTTAAAGAGTAAATACTGAAGCAGTTTTACGGAAATAAAGACCGACGGACAGAATCTGGCGCGAAAACGTCGGTATACTTTGTACACAAGAAGAGTAGAAATAACAGGTCCCGTATTAATGAAATATTTATTTCGATATAATGTCATTACTTTGTCTAGGCTCTGAAAAAGTGATTGAATTGCTTTTTGTATTCATAGACAAAGGTGGCAACCGTCGAAAGTTTATCAAAAATAAACGAAAGAAAGTGTTCTATTAGGTTCGAACGAGTACTAGAAGGTTAATGAATATGAATAATTTATGTTACCGTCATAGATAAATAATGAACAAATTTATTAGCATTGAATCACTTCTTAAGGACATGTTCTCATATTACCCCCATTGAAAATGAGGTTATAAAAATAATATTATTATAAAAATGGTCACCATATAAATCTAAAAAAAATCGTCAATTTTATCTGCTTAAGAATGCATTTTAAAAATGACTGAAAAATGAAATCGACGGCGGTTAGAGCTAAATGTTGAATTTTAAGTTACATTTGAAATGCTAATTTATGCAGCTTTTAATAATTGCGATGATGAAATAGGATTTTTTTTAAATTAATTAAAAAAGGAAATATTTTGAATTACGGGCTGCAAGGTACATGTCAAAAAGAAACGTAATTAACTGAATCTGAAACTAAGGAAAATGCATTGGTTTCTTGGGCGACATTCTGAGTTGTCAGTGCACAATAAACTATTACTTTATAAACAAGTCCTAAAACCCATCTGGACATATGGTGTGCAGCTTTGGGGCTGCACGGAAAGAAGCAATATTAAAATTATTCAAACGTTAAGTACTGAGAGGCATTGTTAATGCCCCATGGTACATACGCAATGATGATCTTCATAAGGATTTACAAATTGCTACAGTTCATGAAGAGGTTCGGCGATTTGCTAGGAAGTATGACGTAAGACTGCATAAGCATAACATCGAGATGCTACAAGTTCTTGACAATTCAGTTCAAGTTCGGCGGTTGGACAGGATAAAACCGTTTGATTTGGACTAAGACAAGATTGATACAACTGTCACAAGATCAAGTGGTTTTTGGATTTTGGAGTGCGTCATAGGATGTGCAACCAACTAACGCTTTCATTTCATAGATGTATTGATAGATGGACTAAGTTCAGTTTCAATTGTAATGAAAAAAAAAATTAATTCAATTACCACAGTCACGGTTTTTAAATTGCATAACATATCAATATCAACTTTTTTGTAATTTTTGATTTTCATTTATTTAATGCTATTTGATGTTATTAACTTTTATTAGAAATCTCGCTTATATAACGCCAGAGTGGTAAAAGTTACAACTTTTCAGGAAAAGATCGTGAGACAAACTTTAACGTGACCGTGAACGGTTTAGCTCCGACCTTCACTAAGATTACATTAGGTGGAAGAGATCTATCCCTCCCCCCAGTAAACCCACCACCAACACCTAGAGTAGGGGAGGGGGAGAAGTGTTACTCCCAAAATTAGTCAAAAAATGTTAATAATTACTGGAGTGAAAACTCCACGCTCCCGTGAAGTTCTTTACCTTTAAGGCCTGGACTCATCTCTGTTGCCTTTCGAAAAGTCGATTAAAATTTCAGATTCTTGTCATGAGCTGCCTGGGACGTGACAGGTCACACCGTCATTCGGTCTTCCGTATAGATCGAGGGCCTTAGCTGTGCTCACAAACCTGGAGTATTATTCGTGCAAAAAACGTAGTGTGTGCTTGCCGTATTGCGTTAAATTTGTGCACTGAACAGAAGGCGCACAAATAACCTAATGTTTATAGAAAATAAATAGACAAACGTCTTAATTGTAACACAATTTACACAGTGTAATAATAGTGTATATGTATATTTTATTGTATATTGTATTGTATGTATATTGTATTGTATATATTGTATGAAAATATACGGTACCTCGCGGTACCGGAATCCTGCACTTACGACTAACACTTTACACTCACACTTACATTTAGGTAGGCGATAAGCCTCAACGTGCTTTTCGCCTTAAAAAAAAAATACATTACAATACACGACCGTGGCCAATGGCCGTTATGGTAGTCGCC